>MU628246.1:0-156852 GCA_025688815.1 Aspergillus carlsbadensis
CTCTACCATCTCTACCATCTCTACCATCTCTACCATCTCTACCTCTTCGCATCTACTCCAATCCATGATCTTCTCTATCTATCCCCATCTGCCTCTTCCTATTTGTTTATATCTCGTCTAATCTACCTCTATCTCTTGCCATCTATCTTACCCCCCAGGAAACTGTTTTTGCCACAGGAGACCTTGCTAACAGTATTATAGATTCGCTGCTTAATCCGACTTCTTTATCCTGTGCCTTGGTAGGGTGGCTGGGTTGGGCATGGGGTATCAGGATTTTATTATAAAACTTGTAAGTATGCTCTTTTCTTCTGCCTTTACATTTACTTTACTAACCTGCAATATATTTACGGGCTACGCAATAATCAGGCGATGGCAGGATAGATGGAGGTCGATGCCCCAGACAGCAAGCCTTCGATGCGAAGGATCATGGCCATGTAAGTCAGCACTTTACCTTCAGCACAGGCAAGGTAGCCGAGTGGTCTCAAGGCGCACAGTTCAGGTCTTCCAAGCTAGATCTCCTGCTCAAAGCTGGCGCGTTAACTCTTCCCGTATCAAAAGATGCGAGGTCAAGTCCCTCCCTTGTTATTTTTGTAATTATTCTTTTTTTTTCTGGGAAACCCGCTACACCACTTAGGCAAGAAAGCTAAACTGTCTTGTAGCCTCGACGATTATTGATCTCGATTACATTACGCCCCAGTTGGCAGGCGTTCGAACAATCCGGGTGAAGTTCAGCGTATGTACTCCACGTCCTTCCCATTTGGCTTCGAGGTTACTAAAAAGCCCTGCATAGCCAATCATTGCTTCGAAATACTATCAATTGAGTAGTGTGTTCTGTTTTGATCGAACGTCTGGAGTGGGCATGGGTTTTCGGACATCAGGGGCCGGGGTCCCAGTAAGCACTATAACCTTTCTTGCTGGTTTGGCTGCAGTTTGCTAAGAGACACACACTTCAATTACGCAGTAGGCCAAGTTACATTCACGCCGTCTCACCCTTGTCAGATTAATAGAAAAGGAGCCCACCCTAAATGTATGCTGGGAGTATGCCTAGGCTAATTGGGCGTATGCCGAGTACTTCTGTGGCAGCCTGAGATATCAGACGAGTGGATGAAGCGGATAGGATTTGATGGCAAAACTGAATATCAAACACCCCTATCGTGAGGCATGAGGGGGGGCACACGAAGGGGCAAGGCGAGAAGCTGTCAGGACCGCGTTCGAGAAGTTGGGGCCCGTGAATTGTGTGGCTTGGACCGAGTAGGTATAGAAGCACCCAAGTATCTATCTTTCATTCACTCAACCAGACCGTAGCTCGTTTTTGAAAAGACCATGCAAACTTGTGGGTAAGTTGCGAGGTTAACAGGATCTACCCATGGCCGTAGTCTCTATTCAAAACCTGCAGATTCTCTTTTCTTAATTCACCTTTGGGCCTATCCTTCTTCCCCTCCACCCTCCTTTCCATTTCTCATCATGTTCTCAGGCCAGCCAGCAGGCGGCAGTGATGGAAGATTCGCCAGGTAGCCTAGCTAGACCCCGTTCACCTATCTACGATTCACTTGTTTCTTCCATTCCATAGTTGCCCTGCTTAAGCGGCAGGGACGAACTTGGGGAACGTGGAGAGGAATGCAGGTAGTGGGACAAGGTAAATAAAAGACCTTTTCAGTATAATCTTTTTTTCAAGTTCTTTAGTTGATACTGTCACCAAGCACCCTAAAGGGAGAAGAGCTCTCGATGTAAAACAGGAAGCACACCAAGGGCAAAATCACCATCACAATCAGAGATTACCTAGGTAGTGTTAAGAGTTAGGGACCTTGTGATAAAGGCAGAGCAAAGATCGCAGGCCTCTACAGGCTCATCTTACGTGAAAGAGGTGGGCTAAAGCTATAGAAGCAAGCTAGGCTTCTTAACTAGTTATGGTGAATTAATTTTCCCTTGTTCCTACTTGTTCACTTTATCGTTAGAATATTTTTTAAAAAAAAGTCCAGTGAATTACATTTAGATTCACCTTTGCTATACTCTCCAAGGGTTATAAAAATGCCATTAATCCCCTAGTCCAATTGACCTTACTCCTCTTTCCATTTCTTGCCAGCGCTAGATGATCCCTTGGTTGTGGCTCACCACGGGAAACGCCGCCGGGATGGCTCAATCTGCCTGTCCAGCACAGTTACCAAACGCCGATTCAACTGGCAAGTATGACTTTGAATGCACCCATAGTCTTTATCAACGAACGTGAGTATGAGGCTATAAAAGTCGGAGGTCTATTACGAGAGGCCGAACACGCCGCTACCATCTATAATGGTGCATGGAACGGGGTCTATCAATTGGATATTTATCCTGCCCCTATCTTCCTCGGGACCGACACAAAATCTCTCGATAATCACTTCTATGCAATCCTCTGTCCGCAGGACAGAAAGAAGCTGGACTCCGCCATCGATGACGGTGTTGGCGTTCCAGAACCCGGGACGCCCGTTCAGCTCGTCGACGTAGCGCGCAAAGGCCAGTCTATTCAGAAGACAAGAACCCTCTTCGGTGACGGCCCCAAGGCATCTAACAAATGGGTTGGGGTAGTGGTCCCATCGCCAGTTCTTCCCAGCCACTAGTCGGAGCCGAATGAGATTTGTGTGCGCATTAAGAAGCCGCAGAGTGCCCAGGTAGGGTCAGTGCTTCATCTCACTGCCCGTTTCACTTTCGGTCAGCCAAATGTGACTTTTCGCGCCACCAGGCAGGCGGTTCGCTCAGCCATGTATGGTCATTCGGGTCGAAACATATCCCATGATAACAGGATAAAGCCTATCTTACTCGCGAAGGCAAATGCTATCACCCGCTTTACTCATTCTTCTCCAAACCTCGGCGCTAACGAACAAAAGTACCTGAATGGTATTGCAACCTTAGTGACCCGTGAACAGGAGAGGGCAGTTGCCCAGTCAATAAACCCGAATCAATTTCTGACGCTCACAACTGGGCCCCCCGGTACAGGAGAGACTTCGACCTCGATACTGTCCACGACTCGCCTAGGAGGGAAGACTGGGTTAGGGCTCCTCACAGACCATCTCAGGCTCAATGTTGCTCTAGGCAGGGCCAGAAATGGATTGGCAGTCGTTGGGCACCGTGGAATGGGCGACATTAACCAGGCGCAAGGTGACCTGGTGTTCCATCGTTCGGTTCAATGGCACCAGGGGAAAAAATGTCTCATCAACATTCGAGGGAACCGCAATCAACTAGAGCAGCGGTTAAAGGTGCCCAACAACAGCTTCGAGCAAGTTTTGGCCTAGTTTCCTAGTCAAATCTCTGCCACTGCACTCGCTGATCTTACCATATACATACCGGGTCTTCGTTTGGCCTGAGCGAGACAGGCGTGGTCTGATCTCAACGACGTGGCATTTTGTTCTTTTTTTGTTTCTCCACTTTGAAGGTTTAGGAATCAAATCTTACTTTTCTTCCCGCATACTCTCATTTCCTCCCTTGTTCCATATCACTGTTTTATGGCCCTTCTCTCAGTTCCGTAAGTCTGTCCAACCGTCAGACACCACACTGGGTATTAGTCGCGTAGAAATAACAACACCACTCATCGAGCTAGCCACCGCAAAGGTTTTGTAGGATAGTCGAAAGGCAAAGATGATTGCTACCCAGAATGTCTCACTGGGCGGATTAGCACAACAGCGCTGCCCTTGTCTAGGTAGAGCTAAGAGAAACTAGTCTACGGAAGACACTACCTGACGGTCATTCTTCTCTACAGGCGCACAGATGTTGCAGACAGAGTCAATAAATTAGATTACTGTCGTTTAAAGATACATCAACACCAGACAAGTAAGGTTGGCGAACACCTAGACCAACGTACCCATGAATTCATCGTACACGTTAATGCTCTTCTCCAACTCCATCTCAAGACTATCCGTACCTATCTTTCTTCACTCGACCCATGGCTTGACAGCAGCACGGCATTTCCCCTTGAACTTTGACTGGCGGTTAGTTGAAATGTTCTGAAATGCTCGCAGTGTGACACAATCTGCGTGCATATTGAAGGCTTTGGTAACCGCATTTGGCGCGCTGCGGATTCGTTGAACGATGGTATTATCAGAAGAATAGGGGTATGAGCCGGTCCAAGCTTCAACACTGTAGCATTTCTTAAAACCGATCTTCCAGGCAGTCATCTCATGCTGGTTGTCTTCCGACATCTTCTTCTTAGAAGCAGTCTTGACTGCGTTCCGAAGCATGAAGGAGTCCAAGATGGTGTTCCCTCTGTGTGCCTCTGCATTTCGTTAAGCCAGTTGTCTTCTTCGGCCGCGCCCTCTAAAGTTGATCTTCCAGGATTGTTTTTTGTACCAGGGTTCTCAACAACATGAGGGTCTCGAGTTCGTCGTTTTCATCTTCGAGTTCGCTGATCTTTGTTCTGAATATTGCTAACGTCTCCTTCATATTCTCCAGGTCCTTGACGAACTGTTCACGCATATTGTTGGCCGGGATTCCAGTGTCGTGTAGTTGGACGCGAGTTGAGATCTGGTCTTGAACAAGTGAGTCAGAATCGCCACTGTTGACCAGATCGGGGCGGTAGATGATTCTGACAACCTTCTGTTGCCTAAGGTTAGAAATGACATACCCCAAATCTCCGGAATTGCTTGCATACCTGTATTTTCGCCGTCTTGTTACTTCTCCCGAGAGTCTGTTCCATGCTTCATTTCAACATCTTGCCTGATAGCAACGACAGGGTAACAGGTTCAGGTAGTAAATCAGGGTCTGTCAGCCGGAGTGACCTACCTTGAGCTAATGTACTGACCCCACTGATCAACTAGGGTCTAGACACCTTTTTTGCTGAGTGGTACGGTCGTTAGAGTCGTCTGGAGGGTTTGCCCCTGGTAGGAATACTACCGAGGGTGAGACAAAGACAGGGTAACAGGTTCCAGTAGTGAAGAAGCAGAGTCGCCCGGAGGGTTTGTCCCTAGTTTGTCAGCCAGAGGAGTCTGGACACCTTTTTGGCTGAGTGGTACTGTCGTTACTGGTAGGAATACTACCGAGGGTGAAGGCAAGGGCAGAGGGCTGGGCTGAAGGCTGGGGAAGAGAAGAAGCGAGGTTTGGGAGAAAGGAAAGGTATGGGGTGGTGGGAGTTGGTGAGAACCCAACTTCAAGCGGAAGGGGCGGCTCTTTCTTTATCACCCTCCAACCCTATCTACCTTCACCTCTTTCTATCTATCCCTCCTTCCATTTTTTTGTGAAAAGACTGTCGCGTATAGCATCGGCTTCTTGAAAAGGGGCCCCTGGTTCTTCCAAAGTACCAGCTCCATATGCGTTGTACCATGCTAGACATGCCGGGGCCAGGCCACGACAGTATGGTTCTTCTTGTTCATGGAGAACGAATCGAGAGAATAAGACCGCCGTGGAGGTAACATGGAGCCAGGCATTAGCAATCGACCCTAAACTGCTCCATAGCCGGTCATTAGCCAGCATGTTCGACATGTCACAGTGGATGGCACTTTACCGCAGTACCACCATCGCAACGAGAAATATGCTTGTCGAGGAGATCTCTCGAGACACACAGGCTCTCTTCCCTTTCCACTTATAATCGTACAAGAGCCATGTCCCCGAGGAGTCAAAGCCACCTTGTATGAACTCGATTAACATGTCTAGCCGGAAGGGAGTCGGCAAATCCGCGTCACAATTCGTGGTTGAGATCCTCACTAGTCGCTGCATGACAGGGGAGCGGCTAGTGAGGATCTCTGTAGCGAACAGTGGAGTAATGGCCGAAGAGACGGTAGACATCAGACCTGCTAGAAAGACTAGATTTGGAAATTCCAGTCGATGTGGTAGGCTGAACCTGAGTTTTGCTCGAAATCAAGGGGGCCTGCTGGTCAGGTAGACGGCATCGTTAGTCACGCTGTACATCAGGACAAGGCCAAGCAGGGCAGCAGAAAGAAGAGCCAAGAGATGCCAACTAGGGCATGAGAGTCATTAAGCCTCTTGCCAGACATCATTTTGGGCTGCGTGGCGGCGGGCTCATCGTGTGTGGAGTTTGATTCCATCCCAATTGGGGGAGATGTCTGGTACCCTGTGGGATCATCAGATGTGGCAAGAGCCCGACACCTTGGACATGCTCAGTGCGCACTAACCCCCAACACCATATAACATCTTGGAGTCTGGCCCCTCCTACCCTTTCACACTCTTGCTGGCGGGTAATCGTCAGCCACATTCTGTGTACCGTTCGCTGTAGCGTACTTATATAGCGATTGGATAGAAATTCTTCAAAACCACATGGTGACACCAAAGTCTTGGGGCCTTCTGCGCCAGCCTATGCAAGGAGTAAGGAGCAAGGCTGAAGAATGCCATTCTGGGCTTCGTGCATACAGCATTAGCCTTTGCCCGCTTGGTTGGGATGCGCAGAAAAGGCCTCCTAGTCAGTATTAGAATCTCACCTTTGGCTGCTACATGACCATCTCCAGCCTTATGGAAAGCTTTGGGACAGTCTGAAGAGTACTTAGAAGTATTCCGTAGAGCGTGATTTGACTCTATCATCCGCTACACGTTCTACGATACTCGAGGTAGGATACCTAGGTAGATTCAGAACGTTGTGGAATTCTAAGCCCGACTACATGCACATGTCGTGCAGGGCAGATTTGACACCTAATCTCGATCCGGCTCCTCATCTAGCCAGCTGATTAAGCCCCAGCACGAGAGACATGCCACGTAACGGTGTGCATGGATCCTGGTACTGCATTCGGAGACTGCTGTTTGCCGTACATCAAGCGCCTATGGCGTTCTTACCTGTTACAGGAAAGTCTAAATGACTAGAGTGATAATATCTCAGCATGCTGTGCCACAGCGTCATGATTATTACGGGTCAGCTAAAATGAAAAACGTAGCCTTGAGCGAGGAGTTAATCAAGGTGGCTAGGGCTGGGTCTGTACTTGGGTTCGCGCATGCAGCCACAGAACATGATCTGATGTTCTCACTCCCCAGTGCTAATTATGGATCAGGCTATGAGGCTCTCTGGCTTTGGGCCTTCTTACAATACTCACCCCTCAGCCGGAATCACAAGCAAGCCCCGTTCCTATCTGGAGCAAGTTGCTCCAAGATCATTCTTTTCAATCCTCAATGCATTAGTCACATAGATTATGGCGCGGATACTTCAATTCCTCATGATGTATGTTGCATTTTACCTGCTTCCAGCGGCAGCCTTGCCCCAGGAATACCTCCATCCGCCGATCGAGAGGACGAGAATCTCATCGCCGAGCACTCGAGAGGTTTACCATTTAGCAAGACACAATGCCACCAACACTACTGATGATAATATTCACCGATGCCACTTTACTAGAATACAGGACTTCTTCCACCATGCAACCGCAGAAGGTCTCGATATCACAGAGGAGGTACGACATTGCCAGAACCTCTGTCCTCTCACCTTTGGAGTGGGAAATCCCGACTTATCAGGAATCGGGGTGAGTCTATAATTGTGTGCAATTCATCATCTGTATCGAATCGCTCCGATGTGCAGCTAACAGTATGCTTTCCTCAACAGATGATGTGCGCCTATACCATCCAGTCAGGCCTCACAATCCTCCTTGGTCCAGTATATCGACTTTGCTATCTTACCCTCGCACCAGCGAACAAGTTCACAACCCACCTCAAGGACGCACAAGTCGTATTCTTCACATGCAACGGCTTCTTCATCGCCTCGTCCTCGATGGCCTCCCTCGCCCACCTCTCCAAAGACCTCCCTACATTCGAGATCGCCGAGATCCAGGCCATGGCCTTCCTACAAAGCAACAGCTTGCTAGTGACGTTCTTCTGCATGGTAGTTGCACAGCCGCTCTCGCGCTGGGCGGCGCGGGTGTTTCTCTACCTGGTCGTCTTCGCCGTCACCATCGTGGCACTAAGTGACAGCCAGCTTAGCAGCGACAGCAGGGAGAACTGGAGACTTGCGTCTGATGCCTGTGCGCATACATCACGGGATTACGACGTCATTAATCCTGTACCTTATTCCTCATGGGCCGTCGTCAGCTTCGCTGCGGCAGGAACGCTCGTCTTCTGGCTACAGTCGCTGAAGCGGAGATATCGGAAACCGAAACGATCACATATGGCCGGGGTCCTCACCGTGGTCACGTACCTATGGGTCTTGATGATCGGCCTGTCGGTCGCAGGTATGGTATTTGGATTGACGATGATGTGGCGGCAGAGGGAACACCTGCGCGCCGTGGTTATGAGGGGCCAGTTCAAGGACGATCATTGGAATTTCGGGCAGTTTGCTGCCTTGTTTATCTGGGCGCCTATTCCGGTTGAGTTGTTGTTTATACTTAATGGTCAGTATATCTTTCCGGCTCTGTTTCATTTCCTTCCCCATTATGCCGCACCAGGTCTCTTGACTGATTGATGCCTCGTTCCGTCTCTCTAGACTTTGCTCAAGATAGATTCGAAAAGTGGCATCGCTGGAACGAATGGGTCAGAGAGCACTTCACTCCGAGGAGCATTGAGCAGACCAATGATCATACACCACTCTCCCAGAGCCGCGAGGATAATACCGCCACTCCAGACAGAATCGGAGATGACCGGGAATTACTGCTCGTTGCGGTGCCGAGCCAGAACGCCGCGGTGGGAGATACTGCTACCTCATCAAGTAGGAGCGCAGTACTACAGGTGCCATGATGATATTGAATCGATATACTTGGTGTTCTTACGGCCTGTTTACGACTGACCCTGATCTTCTACGTAGCAGGCAGAATCCTAGCCCTAGGTTCAATATCCTTTATAGGGGGTCGGCGGTTCTCTTCTAGGTTTTATACCGGTGTGGCGATACCTCTTTCTAGAATTCCTGGTTCTCACTGCCCTGTCAAGTCTAATTTAGACGGCTGTGCGTGTACGTTTATTTCTTATATTCTATTTCCGCATCATGAATCATGTATCATTATATAGACTCATTTAGACACTACTCATGTCAAAATTTCTTGTGCCAAAGAATGCTCATGGAGAGCGCTGCTATCAAAGCGGCTACAGTTTAGGAGGATACCATAGAATGTCCGGAGTCTGCAAAGTATAGTTCCGTCTTCAGTGTCCAGCTTGCCATAACCGCTTAATCGAATTAGGGCTTTTAATCAAGAGGAGTATCATGACGGGCAATACGAGTGCAGCTACATTGGAAGGCAGATTACTGGCTTTAATGATTGATTCATACTGTCTCTCTTACTTTGATGCAGACTTTATGTACGGATGTAAGCAGCACACTAAGTAAATCATTTTCAAGCGTCCTGGCTACACCAGCGTTCGACAAGCGCTTGACTCACAAGTCCTCCAGCCGCTCTAAGACCTCAAGAGCCCTACCTAGGTATCTTATAGATCAATTCCTCTTTGGCGCATCAATCGACCTTTTCGTCCGAAAGCTCAGCATCTCTTCTGTACTCAAGGCCCTCCAGTCCTCCCACTCTCCACTCTCCACCCAACACCCTTCCCCCTGGATCGGACAAGTCCAAACAACAGACTAATACCCACCGCCCTTGTTATTCTGATTTGGCGAGAACAATATATACTCCTTCTCAGGATGAGAGCCCGTGTACTGATTATACAAGCCCCAATTTACCGTGTACGCTGTGTGCGCCGTGTTGTACCAGATACACACCATCTCGTGGTGGGTGCCCCGGAACACGTGTACGAGTTGCCCGTGCTCCAGCTCTTGGCCACCGCGAGCCCACCGAAGATCCAGGGGGCGTATGCGGAGGAGGTGGACCAGCCTATTATGAAAGATTTGGTCTTTTGGTAGCCGAAGGAGCAGGAAGGGGCAGTGCCACAGGCTATGTTTTCCTCGAAATGTGAGATACATGTTAGTATACACTTGATATGAAGGTGGCCTACATACGGAGGGCTTGCCAGAGGTCCTTGATAGCTTACACTGATCTGCGTGTAGCAGTAGTTTTGGTGCGGGTCGCCGTTTCCAACCAGTCCGGTGCTTTCGCTCCGGATACTGCATGGGTTAGTTTGGGGCTCATGGAGGGGAGAGTCGTGGGCTTCGAAGTCAAATGCTGTATTCGCTAGGCGCTGTATTTCCTCATAGGAGAAGTACTCGGAATTCTCGGAGGCGTCTGCGACCTCTGGAAGGCGCATTGAGATCCCAGCTCCTCTATAAGCGAAGCAGTCCTCTTTCACAGCGAGAGCAGCGGTTGGAAGCGTAGAGATCGGTACAGGGACATCATCGCATCGAACAAACAACTCGTCCGCATCGAAAATTTGCATGCAGGTGATGCTGCCGGATATATCAGGGTTCTCATGGACGAGGTAGGTTCGGCCGTCGACGATAGTGTCCCCGCCACCGTTTGAGTCGAGGTCGAGGGAGATGAAGTCATCACCGGGGCTGGAGGTCAATTTGTCTGAGCAGGTAGATGCAAAGACCTTCACTGTAGCCTTGTCCATAATGACGATTGATGCTCGCAAGGTTGCCGTATACTAGTAGTGCTAGATAGTAACGCGGACTGGCCTAGTGTCTTGATTCACATTGGGAGAAGGAGCAGCCCAAGCAGCCGCGGGGAGCATAAAGGAGGAAGAAAGGCCCGATAGATACATTGCGAGTCCCGTAGAGGCTTGACTGTGCTGTTGTCATGTTGGCAAACTGGTAGATGAAACCTCGCGCCTGCTTATCTAGTGCTCCTCTGCCATGAAGCTCAAGTTCGCGGATTCATACCGTTAATAGGCTGGTCTGCGTCGCTCTCCGATATTGATGAGCAGGCGCGAACCACGAATGCCATCGAATGACCTGATATTCTGTGCGAAATCGTCGTGGAAATGGGCTGCTGTCTAGTTCCGAGCTATTACTCGGCTAAAGCGCAAGGCAGACTCATGAGATGGACATGATATCCAACAGGATGCAGTGCCGGGTAATGCGTTACTCGGTAGTAAGGCTAGGCCAGGCACATAGACTCTAACAGCCTGATATACGTTGCCCTGTCCAGGAACACGAGGTGTGTGGCCTCACACAAGGCATGATTGGAGACCTGTGCATAGCTGCTCCTTCTCGGCTGGGGTGGCGGGATGGTGGCTCAATGAGGAGTCCTTGATGTTTCGGTTGCATGGGCATCAGATTGTCCACGTCTATAGAGATCTACCCAGTTGGGAGAGGCGAGCCTGGGTTATAGGTTGCGTGTCGTAGGTCTTTTGTAGGCATCTATTCATTGGAGACTACACCTTCGGCAATCCCTGGTGTACCAGGGAACTTCTCTCGGCGATGTAGCCGTCCATATATATGACTCTAAGACAAGTTTAGCATCAATCGTAGACTTTTCTTATCCCATCTTTCGCGAATGAAACAGGCAAGAAACCCCAAAAATCACGCCTTCCCGCCAATCCTCTCAAGGTATGCCCCCCATCCAGCCTCACGATACGCCTTGGCAGCCTCCACCGGATCCTCCGCCTTATAGATTCCCCTCCCCGCGATGATGAAATCTGCTCCACGACCGACAGCCGACTCAGGCGTCTGGTACTGCTGCCCTAACTTATCCCCCTTACTCGAAAGATTCACGCCCGTCGTAAACACCACAAAGTCCTCCGCATCATGCTCAACAGTCGCCGGCTCCGGCCCAACAGAAGTCAACGCCCGCGTACTCACAAATCCCATAACGAACCCGCGATACCGCCGCGCATACTCGACCGAGCGCGCCGTGTATTCGCCCGTCGCAAGGGACCCCTTACTCGTCATCTCGGCGAGGATGAGCAGGCCGCGTTCCTGTGGGTTGGGGAAATCTGAGGCGGAGGCTGTCTGCGCGAGGGCCTCGACGATGCCCTCGCCGGGCAGGATTGCGCAGTTGATGATGTGGGCCCATTCGGAGATGCGCAGGGCGCCGCCGTGGTATTGCTTCTGTACTGTGTTTCCGATGTCGATGAATTTGCGGTCTTCGAAGATGAGGAAGTTGTGCTTTTGGGCGAGGGCGGAGAGCGAGGAGAGGGTTTCGGGAGTGAGATCGGAGAGGATGTCGATGTGGGTTTTTAGGACGGCGATGTAGGGGCCGAGGCCTGTGTGTTTTGTCTTGTTAGTCGAAGGCCAACTGGAGTCTCGGGGTCCATAGAGACGGGAGAGGCGTACGATCGGCCAGGTCCAGCAGCTCAGCTGACGTCGTGACATCCGCGGAGACGGTGACGTTGGTCTTCTTTTCCTCGGCAATGGAGAAGAGCTTTTGGGTGAGGGGGTTTGGGTGGTTTGCCGCCCGGGCGGCGTAGGGAAGGTGGGATTTCGAGGACATTGTAGCTAGCTCTCTATACGGGAAGAGTAAGTAGGTGGAAAATTCAAAAGTATGGCAAGATTGGATTGAGTCAATTGAAGCTATTGCGGGGTGGACGTAAAAAAAAGCCCCCCCACCCCCGGTGGAAATTTTGCTCCGTCCCGATCTGCAGCTGCACCGATAAGATAAGCACTTAATTTTCGCCAAGACCTCAATCAAGACAGTGGCGTGTCGATTTCATGCGAATTGCAAATCGAAAATGATAGATCAATAGTGTACATACAAGTCCCTCAGATCACACCTAGATTCCAGAGCTCATCGTTTGTATTGGGAACTGGTCTACCAGAGATCCTTGGCAACCCCGAAAGCACTAAGCCCCCAGAGCGCCGCCTGCGCAAACCAAAACAAACCCCCGTTGTACCGTCCCTTTCCATGTGGCTTGTTGGTGTAAACATAGCCATGCAGGAACAGGATGCGGAAGATCACCCATGCGCCACCGAGAGCCGTCGCAAGCTGTGGGTATTTCAGGCCCGCAACCAGGATGGAGAGCATAGTCTGCGGCGCATTCTCGAGGAAGTTGGAGTGGGCGCGCTGGGCGCAGTTGAACTGGTGGGCCTTGGGCTGTTGCGGAGCTCATGTTAGTCTGTTGGTTGAGAGCGACTGGAACAGGAAGCGGCTGTGGAAGACGTACGTTTGACTTGGTCTGTTCGACGGTCGCGTAGGAGTGAGGGTAAGGAACACCAGCTGCTTTTCTGAGGTTGCCGACGACTGTGCCGTGGATGAAGCCGAGAACAGGAATTACACCAAGAGCGACAGCAATGGCTTGGCTGTGGGGTAGAAAGGAGCGCAAAATGTTAGCGAGTGAGGTTTCAGGTGGCGCATTGTGCGACGTGGTTTGAGTTTGACGTACCCATAGCCTTCAGGTACAGTGATGGTGACCATTGTGGCGAGTATAGAGGCTCAAAGTATACAGCGGGTGATGAGATTGGAGAGGGATTCGTCTTGCGCTGTGTCAATGGCGTGATGAAGAGATAGTTCTGGGAGGATGGAGGGAAAGCTATATAGTTGACGTCGATCGGAAGCCGGGGGAAAGAATCCGTCCGGACGATCGCACGGGAACCCCCATTCCGGGAGCCAGGCAGCACGGGAACTACGTACAACTGTATCCGGAAACTCGACCTGGCTATTAATTGGGGTTCATGCTCCAATTGGGCATGGGACTAAGTCTGGTGGCTTGCAAGCTGCACTGGCTACGAGTTTACGAGATGGTTGTGCTCGGACCGCGGCTCCCGAATGGATACTTGTCCACAAGGATCGCTTCGAATGTCTTCGATGAACGTCTAATTCTGCTGGTCACTTGGAATGAGCTATACGAGACGAGGTCCGTGCTTCTGTTGTTTAATAGCATCCCAGTGATTTCCAATGCTTGTTAATCACGAGTGTGTCCTACTCACACTGCCATACTTTGCCTGCCACGCGAAGAAATACAACAGTGTGCCAAGAGGCTGTCCCAAGACGCAGAATGTCACCCAAAAAAGTGAGTTGCCAACCGCTTTTCCAAGAGGGCTTTTGAATTTCTCAAACGGCGCTGTTAGGAGAATCAAAGGTAATTGGAACAGCATTGCCATGAATGCAACCCCTGCTGGTCGTTAGCTTGGCTCTAACATCATGATCTGATTTGAGCATACCGATCAAATTATGAGTTGGTACTCCCACAAGAACTTCGTGCAGCACCGCAGAGACAGTGAAGACCACCGTGCCCGCCGCGGTCGAGCTCCACCCTCGTGTGACCAGCGGCATATAAACATGCCGCTTCATGAAAGTGTAAACCGGACGATTCCAGGAGCGCCAGTATACGCCAAAACTTGGACTATTCCACCAGTCGGTGTAGAACTCGCGGTCTCCAAATCGCATGACTTCAGCAAGTCCGTTGAGCAGTGACTGGAAGAGCGCATAAAATCCAGCCAGCCAGATGACCAAGGAGATAGTCGAAAGCTTCAGTCCACGCTCCAAAATAGAGCCAAAGTGCAGAACCGCAATCTTCTCGGTCGCGTTGCGAAGAAGCGGCGCAGCATATTGGGCTGAGAGCAACCAGATCACCACCGCAAGGCATACAAACTCAAACAACCGCTTTCCAACGAAAGACCATCGAATGCGAGGTGTTCGCGGATACACTGGCTGGTAGACGAGTGTCGGCGCCAGCAAAAAGTAAGCCAGATTACCAAGGGTGATGTTTCGAGGATACGGGCAGGACTTGTACAGTTCTGGGATCTCAAAGTCTGTCGAAGGCGAACCGAGCATAGCACGGCGTAGGTCACGGTTCGTCAATGCATAAGAGTATGACTTGAGCGACACTATGATAACCTGGATTTGACAAAGGGTACCGATCCCAGGATGGTTGACATAGTAGTAGATCGCATAGCTTGTCACAGCTAGCCCGGAGAAGCTGATGATAGAATGCAGCAGCGCAATAACAAACCAAAGCCTCTTTGACTCGTTCAAAATCTTGTCTGTCTTCTTCGCTCGACCGATCACCCGTACAGCATGTCTTGACGCGGCGAGCTCGATGAAATACGAACACAACAGCTGACAAGGAACCAGAGCAAATAATATTGCCCCAATCACGACGTCTTGCTTGCGGTAGTCATGACATTTGATGCAGATCAATACGCCATACTACTCCGTAGGTGGCAGTTAGCTCCGCATACAAAATTACGTCAAAACCTCACCTTGAGGAAATTTTCAATAATCAGTCGGAGGTTCATAGCAACTAGAAGGTAGTATTAGCCAGGATACTTATCCATTCTGGATAGTCACTTTACCTAGCACGACAACCATGAGATTTCTAAACCCAATGAAGCTTGGGGTATTGGTGGAATCTCGGCTGAGGCATGAATGGCGCACCTGCGAGTGGATAGCTACGACATGGCGATATGTTGCGATTCTCCTGATAGCTTGATTCTTTGAACCTCTGTCGGAGTTCTGAGGGGGCGTCTGATGCGTTCCATTGGGAGAACGGGTCGTATCGGCGTTATCCCGGGAGCCACTCGTCGCGGACGACGGAGCTTCAACAACATTCATCGCGATTTTCGGTGGTAAATGGAACCAAGATAAATGGATAAGTCGAATAAATGGTTGATATCCCAAAACGTCAAACAACTGTTATCAATAGCTGTCAAGAGAGCTGAGGGGGCGAGTCTTCCCACTCAGCCCTGTACGATCTGAAGTGGAGATAGACTCAGAACATTGGATGAGGATAATGACAGAAGCAAGATTTCTTTGCGATCTGTTCATGCCAAAGGGAGGCCAAATGTGCGATCGCAGGCAGCCGCCTAGAACAGAGTCGAGGATTGACAGGAGTGAGTGAGAGAAAGCGAGCAGGGCGGCGGGGTTATCAAGAGGCGCATCGCTACGAAAGTTGAGCAAAGGCCTCGACTAAGGGTCAGGGGAGGAGACAGCCGTTGCTCGACCATGCATGGCGTTAGCTGGAACGCAGCGACTGAGAGCTCACGTTGGCGAACCTGGAACTTGGAACAGTCGGGCGATGTTACGTCGGCCGCTAGAGTTAGTGCTCTGGAGTCTGCCACCTCTGGCCCGGCCCAATCACGTCGCCCGCCAATCCCGCGGCGCTTTGCTCAAAGTCAGTCGTCCCTTTGTCCAGAGCTCCAGACGCCTTGCACAACCTTGTGGATATCGCTGCCTCTTATCTCACTGCTGGGCCTGAAATTGATTCTAGCCCGCTTGCCTTGTATTTTCGCCGCTTTGCCTGTCTCACCCCGGTCATGCTCGCCGAGTTCTCCGATTGTTTTCCTTAATTTGCGTCCCCTCCAGCTGCGGCCTGGCTTGTCGCGATGGCATATTACGATGACGCCGGAAACGATGGACAGCCTTTCGGAAGGCAAGGTGGAATTGCAGGACCTCGCCGACCGAGTACGTTATTTGCACCTATCACCACGCCCGTTCCCTCTTCACGACAACAGCTAAAAGCTTCTAGGACTTGTGACGGATTATGGCTCGTCAATGGTACAATGGATGCGCAACCGGCGACCGAAATACAAGGGCGGACACCGGATGGAGCTTGAGAGACCAAGCGCAAGCTACACGGTTGATGTAAGTGCCGACGCCGTTGATATGGATTGCGTGGCTTACGTTTTCTTGTCTAGATGCTCCCTCCCCTCGCACGCGTGCATTCGCCGGTGGACTCAATACCCGTCCGGCATCTACATCAATCGATTGGAAAGTCAAAGAAACCGATCACGGTCATCAGATGGACACCGGAGGGAAGACGTCTCCTGACGGGCGGACATACTGGAGAATTTATGCTATGGAACGGAACGGCTTTCAATTTCGAAACTGTCATGGACGTATGTTGACTTGATCTTCACGATAAGGTGCAATGCTGAATATCTCCAGGCACATTACGATCAAGTACAAGCGGGTGTTACGTCGTTAGCGTGGTCACATAGCAACGACTGGCTGGTTTCAGGAGGGCAAAAGGGCGATGTGAAATATTGGAGGCCGAATTTCAACAACGTTGAGACGATAGATGACGCGCATCACGATGCTGTACGAGATTTAGCATGGTCGCCGAGCGATTCCAAATTTCTCTCCGCCTCCGACGACACGACACTCAAGATCTACGACTTCACAGCGAGAACATGCGATACTGTCCTGACCGGCCACAATTGGGACGTGAAATCGTGCGATTGGCATCCAACGAAAGGTCTGCTCGTTTCCGGGTCCAAAGATCACCAAGTCAAATTCTGGGATCCCCGTACATCGATCTGCTTGACGACACTTCACAGCCACAAAAACACCGTAACAGCGACGAAGTTTTCGCGGGTAAACAGCAACCTTCTAGCAACCTCTTCGCGCGACCAGACGGCACGCGTTTTCGATCTTCGCATGATGCGGGACATCTGCATTCTCCGCGGGCACGAAAAGCCGATCTCTACGCTAACATGGCATCCTATCCACTCTTCTCTTATCTCTACAGGCAGCGAGGACGGATCATTATATCATTACTTGCTTGATGAGCCTAATTTGCCCGCGGGCCAGATGCCAACACTTGCGCCATATGACAGCCCGGATCCAACAAACACGCCAGCCCAGATAATCTACCCGGCCCACCGAGTACAATACGCCCATGGTGCGACCATTTGGACCCTTGATTGGCATCCTCTAGGCCACATTCTTGCATCCGGATCCAAAGACAACTTCACCCGTTTCTGGTCGCGCGCTCGACCTGGCGAGACAAGCTACTTGAAAGATAAATTCCACATTGGGGAGGAAGCCGCCGAGGCTCAGGGAACATGGAACCGGAACTTCGGTAGGAGACAAATGCGAGAAGAAGAGGAACAGGAATCGCAAGACGAAGCAGACAGCCTCGTCGATCAAAGGAAAACTCCCCGAGGTCTTCCTGGTATACAGAGCGCGCCTCAGCCAGACGGACCAGGTTCATTACTCCCAGGTATTGGCGGTGCGCAGCCTCCGCCGCCGCCCGGACTGGCTGCGTCTATGGGTCAGCCACCACCAAACGCGTTCCCACCCAATCCCGGATTCCCTGGGTTTCCCTTCGCGCCTCCCATGTCTGCCGCTCCTCCTATGTCGGCAACTCCACCTGTAAACGTGGACCTGGCGGAGCTTCAAAAGCAACTCGCCGCGCAGGGGATCACCCTGCCCCCCGGCTTCCCACACCACTTTACTCCTGTACCGCCACCAGCGGGCGGTGGAGGTTTGCCTGGCTTACAGGGTGGCTACCCTCCTGAGAACAACTATGGTCGGTGATAAGAGGCAATTTGTTTTGTGGTTGAGTTGCGATTGGCGCATGGGTTTATGCTCGTCGGCTTGGGGTCGTGGCATTGTTGAAGGGCGCGGTCATATAACCGGTTGTAAGATACCATATGACGCGTTTTATCTTTCTTAGAATCGTGGACGGAGTTGCATATTCGGCGCATTCCCGGACATTTTACTTCAAGATAGCTCAAAACGTCAATGCCCATAACATTACCTGGTATTGCCTTGGTAAGAATTCATAATGGAACCGCCTGGGTACGAAGGCTAGTAGGCCGCTAGGTGGAGTACTTGGATGATCATGCAGTGCAATGCTAAGCACGGGTACTAGACTAGCAACGACTTGAATTTAATATACAAGAGCGGCCGTTCGAACAACCAAAGAGATTGGCGAGAATCATAGTGAAAACTGCCCATGCCCCGCAAAAAGCAACCCAACCAGAGTGAGAGAAAGAGAGAAATCGACAGCTGCAAATTGAAGAGAGAAAGAGAAATGTGTCAAAGTTCTCATCAGGACGAGTGCGTCAGCCAAGCGACTTGCGACGGTGATGCCCCAACGGAGCGTTCTCTTGGCTTTGGGGGCCCTGACAACCGCGGAGCGGGAGCTGAGGCTCCTGTTCATCCCCGAGTCGGTTGCTCGATCTCACGAAGCCAATGAAGGTGAAAGTCTCGTCTGTCGGGCCCAACACAGTCCATATTTCGAGCGGAAGCGTGACGAGAATAATGCTACTTCGACTCTCGAACGTAGATTCAATTTTGATGCCTGCGCTAAGGACGGCCGGAACATTCTGTGTCAACGACTTTTTCCAGGCCTGTAGGTTCGGCGTGTCGTCGGAGAGATGCATCGAAATAAGTACTTTATCTTCAATTTGTGTTGAAATGGTCTTGAAGGGGGTGCGCTCATCCGGTGCGGCGGTAAGTTTCTGTAGCACGATACTTGGCGCTTTCTTTCTCGCTCGCAACGAACTGGAGGTTACATTGTGCTGGCTCGAGTTTCGAATCAAGATGGCAAACAAGATTACCATAGTGCATTGTTGGCCGTTGAGATCTTTCAATGTATCAATCACTGCTCTGGTAAACGAGAACCTTAAAGTCTCCCCGGCAATTTGCTCGAACCCGGCAGCGCATATGATCTCCGGGCCGTCGTAGGAGGCACCTGAGCCGCCGGAGCAGCAATCAAACAGATAACAGAGGTCCCCTCGCCCATTTCGCAGGCGCCTCTCACCCAGTTCCAATCGTTCCAATCCGGTGTTGGACCAGCCAGAGATCCATTGGGATGTGCTTTGGCCACTTTCATTTTTGACGTGTTAGCTTTCAGTGTAGCATTTGCTCGCTGGTGGAATTCTGCAGGCTTACGCAAAGATCCAGTTTTCGTCGGTTGGCCCGGCCAGAGAGGCGTGCCCAGAATACACACAAATGCGCAGCGTGCGCTTGTCACTATACTCAACAGTCCAGTTGGCGAGCTTGCTGTTAAGGTCATATCATGGATTTGTTTTCGGGAATAGTGTAGGACTCCACATTGAAGCCATAGATGTTCTTGAAAACTAGTAGTTCCGTCTCCAAGGGCACCACGCCCAAGCTGTCGTTGGGCCAGTAAAGCGCCAAAACGGACACTTTATCGTAAGGGTGTTGACTATCGGTAGGTAGGTACCTGGTTAGCGCACTTTGCAGGCTTCCCGCAAACTCCTGCAGGCGTTTCGTCGGCTCGTGGATTCGCAACGCGTCCTTGGGCTTCGATGCACGGGTTATAATGCCAAGTAAAGCTCTCGTTGGTGGAAGGTAGATTGGGGAAATGGAGAAGAAAGAAGCGGGTGTTCGTTCAGGCGGAGTACATGCAGCCTCAGGGAAGCTGTCGAGTGGGAGAAAGATGGTGTTAGAAATAGGACATGGGTGGAAGCTTGGAAGGTCTTTAGACAAGGTTGCGGACCAACATAATAAGTCAGAGTGACTCAGGATTAAACCTTGTTTGGCCGCTCAAGAGAGCGAGAATATTCTGTTGATTCCTACATGCTATTCACTTATTGTCTGGGCCCAAGATTTGAAATCGTCTCGTCCGATCTAGTTCCAGACACCCCGGTGAGTCGGAAGGTGAAACATGGAAATGTTCTTTCTTGGTTTGATTCCAGTAGTGTGTTCATGCGGTTAGACTATTGGCCATCGATCGGGAGGGGGAAATGTGTTGCCGCGTTGTAATAGCCTCAGTGACGCCTACTCGAACTTTTTGAGTGCCTACCAGAGTCAAGTATGGATCGGCAATATGTAGGCTGAACCAAATCTCACGACACACTCATAGCCCGCCTGGTATCGGAAAACTGGAGAGTATCAAGACTAGAATGTTCACGCCGCCCCAGATGATAGGAATCCATGTAGACATCCGAAAGTTTCCCGCTTCGTATACAGAGCCAATTCTGCAAAGTTATCAGTACCGACAGGCATCCGGAGCGGTTTCCCTGCCCGAGGGTCACGACTCACACAAGCCCAACAAGACTTCCCGCAAGAAGCGCTTCCAGACCTCCCGTGACGGCATAGACTACCGGGACTGCTAAACAAATCCGCCAATTTCGACCCTGTAGGGCGAGCGCACAGGCAGCAACAGCCAGGTAACAGGACATGTAGAATATCAGAGTCCAGTATAATGTGAATCGCCATATGTCTTGAGTATGGTAGAGATAGAACGCGACATTGCTGCGGCCGGGGAAAGGATCGTAGAGCGATGGAAACGGAGGAGTCACATAGTTGATTGGTACGCGATTATTGGCCATTTCCTGATTCTGAGGATGGCTTCTGTTAAGGAGGGGGCCGGCAATGTAGACCAATCAGAGACACCATGGTATCGAGCCTGTTGATGGCTGATGGAGCTTCAGAGCTTGTTGTTGCTAAGTCTGAGTCTGAGGATAGCTTTCCACTCATGTGGTGGAGCAGGGAAGGAGCTGTTTGCACTGTTTGCGCAACCCCAGACAGACTAACCTCGGCAAGTCATCTCCGCGGTAATCGTCCGCTGATAGCAACACGCGGTTGAGATTCCTTTGCATTCATCCAACTACTTTGTCCATGTCATCGTGCCCTTTCTTATAGAGCTTGCTTTTTAACATGGCGACAGAGCGCTCTTTGGGCGCTCTCCTACGATCGCTTCAATCCCCATCTGACGCCCGAGATGGCTTGAGGTTCGCCCTCCGATAAGCACCTCGGTCCATCGAATGCGACTGCTAACTTCAGAATCCTAGTTTGCTACCAACCGCAACGAGCCTGCTGTCTGTCCTCAAGAACCCGCTTAATATCACCTTGCTTTCCTCACAGCTGCTGGCAGCCCCGGCCATATGGGACCAATCCGTCGATCTCCACTCCTGCCGGAGAATAATCAGCGTATTCAACACAGCCGCCATGGCTATCCTTCAGAGTGAGGAGTCGCGGGATCCCCGGATACCTTACGGGGGTAAGAAGCTGGATCGTGAACAATGGGTCAAAGCAGTTGTCAGCGGAGCCGATGAGAAGTCGCCGCGGTGGAGACATCTCCTCCTCATTGGGGGGGTTCTGCTGGGCTTCGAAGGACAGGACAGACAGGGGTTGCCGTGGAACGTTCGGAAAAAGCTCGAGTCTGCCCTTGTGACGGCCGCACAGCTATCGCTGGAGGAATTGAACCCGCAGGACGAACTTGACGGCCATTGCATTACGATGGTGCTAAACTACTCGTTTGAGCTCCTATCTGATCTCGAGAGGAGCAGGCTAAACTACGACAGGCTGTTGCCAGTCATGACTCAAGCAACATATCTGTCCCCAGAGGGGCTACAATGCGCCTACTTCCTTGGCACTGTTGACGAAGACATTGTGCAGACACCTGCAAAGCGATTTGCGTGGCCCCGGCAATCACCTACTTTCCAGCGAATAACAGCAGTCTCTTCAAGTCCGCTCATATCTGCGCTAGGTCCGCTGTCTCGATTAATAGCTCACGCTGTCGAAAACGTGCGGGATCCGGGTCTCGTCGCGCGATCAGTCGATCAGATCGCAGACTTTGTTCGGACATTGGCGGTACAATGGCGTCAGAATAAATTATCAGAAGTTGACAGAGCGGAGGAGGCTGAGTTCCTAGATCCCGAGTCATTGAAGGACACAATTCCTGGACTCTGGAAACTACTCCGCAGTTGCCTATACTCCATCGTGATTGCGCTTCGAGCGGTCCTTGGGAGAGTGATCAATGACAGTGCCCTAGCCTCGGACAAGAGTAAGTACAGCACCATTATGCATGAGGATGCCTCGTTTCTAACGCTGGTTAGGTGCACCATACATCTCGATGCAAACCCTCCACATTCTCCGCAACCTTTACTTTATCTCGTCGCGTGTCGGCTCAAATTCATCTTCCCAGCACAAGTTCGTCACGCTAGCGGCCGTCGACATTCTTGCCCATTACCCTGACTTGACCGAGAACTTCCTGAAAAGCATCAAGCCAAGCGAACTCGGTCAGATTCCCAGTCATCCGCTTGATCGGTGTCTGGACTTATTCTTCCTAAACACATCCGAACTCTTTACCACCGTGGTTTCACCCCAATTTAGCGAGGACCTATTAATACAAGCCGCACTACCTTACCTTCCAGCCGGCGGAAACAACCACCTCCTCGAAATCTTCGAAGCCGCCCACAGCTTAGCGCTGGCTGTGTTCGCTATACCGAACAACGCGGCTGTTGCTGCCAAGCACGTCCCTTTCTACCTAGACAACCTCTTCGCTGTAAGTCACCCAGTCGCTACATACTTTCAACTCTCATACTAATCAGGCTCAGGTCTTCCCCGATAACCTGTCTGGTCGCCAATTCCGCCTCGCATTCAAAACCGTCCTCCAAGTCACCGCCCCTCCATCCCCCATCGCAAACCGCCAACCCCTCCTCCCTTCAATCCTTCTCGAAGTACTCTACGACCGAGCCCTAACCGCTTCCAACACAGCACTTCCACCTGCCGCACAGGGTACAACAGGACCCGACATGGGGAAAACACCCCCGCTCTCCGAGCAGTCCTTCCTCACACTAGCACTGATAGACAGTCTGTGCTTCCTGCGCGTGGAAGACCTAGATGAGTGGCTTCCTCTGACTGCGAACCTCATCAATGCTATTTCGGCGCCGGAGATGCGAAAGGTCTGTGTGGAGCGTTTCTGGGATGCGTTGAGTAATGGAGAGATGGATGTTGAGCGGGCACATTATTGTGTTACATGGTGGAGTACGATGGGCGGGAGAGATCTTATTCTGTTCGGGGCTGAGGGTTCGCAGGGTGAGGAGCAGGGGGCTTATATGACTGGAGCGGTTGGAGATGTTGCGCCGGAGAGTAAGCTTTGAAGAAGCCATCTATCTTTGTTGGTGAAGGAATCTGTGATTCGAGCGCGTTTGATTTGATACCACTAACCTTCGCGACGGCATGTTACATTTTCGACAATGTCTTGAAATTAGAGTCTAGATCGGGCACTGCATAGAAATGTATACTGTACATAGCAATTGGCAAAACAGAATTCTGGCTCATAGCATCACGGAATGCCAGGAATCCCCACCCAAGTACTCTTCCGGTACGCGGCATACTCATCTCCAAAGAAAGCGATCAAGAACCGTTCCTCCCCTAAACACGGGTTAGCCCAACGGTCAGCAAGGAAAGACAGGAAGTGAAAGGAACACTCACTCCGAATCCGACTATTGAAGAAATTCCACAAGACAACCGCGTACCCCGCGAAACAAACGACATTTCCCAACACCAACTGGGTGCCCAACCCCCACCAAAAGAACCCAAAGTAACTCGGATGCCGCAGCACCGCATAAACCCCATGCTTCACAAGCGTATGGTCCTCCTTCCTTTCAACCTGCACGGTGTGATTAAAGTTACTCCCCGCCTGTGCCATCGCAAGCGTTCTAACCACCTGGCCAACGCCCATAAACGCCAGGCCGACGACAACCTGCACCTTGACGCCGCATACCGGGCCCGTGGTCTCAAAGTACGAGTCGCGCGGCCAGAAGTAGTATGCGATGGCGCACTCGAGTGCGGCGGAGGTGTGCGCGACGTTGTAGGCCCAGCCGTTGGAGGAGAGGAGGAAGGCGGAGATTGTCGCGTGGCGGGTGTTGTAGGCGGCTGTGACGTAGTATTCGAGGAAGTGGAAGAGGGCGAGCGAGGCGAGGAAGAAGGGGAGGCGCCAGAGATAGTGCAGGCTCTCGAAGAGGTTGCTGAGGTCAAGGAGGGAGATGGTGAGGGAGACCGAGAGACCGAGTGTTGTGCCGATGAGAAAAGCGCGGAGGGAGATTCCGGAGAGGGACTTTTTGCCGTTAGGATAGATCGAGGTGTCGATGGAAGGGATTGGGGGCGTGTTTGGCGATAAAGAAGGGGTCTGAGACTGCGAGTTTGAGCTCGAGTTTGCCGGAGGGGTCCAAGTTGTGTGGATGGCTTCTGTTGCTGAAGCGTTGGGAGAGTTGCCAGACGCCATGATGCTGCTTTTTTTTGCTCTTGGCCAATTGGCGATGATCGAGGGGGGTAGCAGAGAAGGTGAAGCAGAATTCAATCACGGATAGATCATGGTAGATGAAGTGTCTAAGGATTGGCGATGGGAGCAGAGGAAAGAAGTACTGCTGGCCTGGGAGAAAACAATCAGCAGGACAATCGGAGCCTGATGGCGGAGCTCGAGAGAACAATATCAAGTGGGTCCTGTATACTAATTGTTGGGGCCTCAGGAACCCACGCGCTTTCTTTGTCCTCGCCTCTGAGTCGAGTGTTCAGGATCTCCGATCAAGAATTCCTCTAGGAGCTCTTATAAACCCTCTCATTTATTCCAATACCGCGACCCGAACGTCTTGACATAAGACATTTTATTTGCGATGCGTGCACAACAGTAGTTTCGCTGTACAATGGCCTAAAAATAGTGAACGGAGCCATGCCTAAAGTGGGTAAGGTCAACGGTTCGACTCCATTATATATAGATCAGCAAGCTCTCCAACTTCATTTCCCCCGCTTCCGTATTGTCATCTCTACTGCAAAAACATGTCTGACACCGAGAAAGATAAGATGCTCCGGGGCGAGCTTTATCATGCCTTCACCCCGCAGCTAACAGCCGAGAGAGCTCGCTGCCGACATGCCTGTACGCGATTCAATAATGCCGGCGAAGTCTCGCGACGACGCTCAATTGAGCTGTGGAAAGAGTGAGTTCTGGCTCGCCGAAGAACACGGAGATCACAAAGCCAATCTGATAGCGATCTCGGTGCATATTTCCGAGCACGGAGCCTCAACGAAGAGCCCTTGCTGACGTTGTACGGCGTCACATAGTATATTCCAGGACACGACCCCTCTTGGGCCTCCTCAGGAGGACCCCGCTGATGATGATGCGGTTCTCGAGAATGAGCCGTGGATTGAACCACCATTTAGAGTTGACTACGGTTATAATGTGAAGATCGGCCAAGGCGTCTTCATCAACTTTGACTGTGTCATCATCGACACCTGCCTGGTCACCATTGGCGCTCGAACGCTGTTTGGACCTAAGGTTTCCTTGTATAGTGGAAGGCATCCTCTAGATCCGGACCTACGGAATGGCACGAAGGGCCCCGAGACCGGCCAGGAGATCCATATTGGCGAGGACTGTTGGCTGGCAGGGAATGTGACCGTTCTCCAAGGGGTGACGATAGGGAATGGTGCAGTTATTGGAGCTGGAAGTGTGGTAACCAAGGTACGATGACTGAGCGTTGTTGACCCTTAAGAGTTTGATTCTGATTGATGACAGGATGTTCCTGCCTACCATCTCGCTGTCGGTAATCCAGCCAGAGTCATTCGCAAGATTGAGCGTTCAGGACGAAAGGAAGAAGAGGGTGAGGAATGTCATATCTCTCGCGTACATTCTTAGAGGAGTGCATCATTAGGGTCTTGGGACATCTTGCCATGGTATAAAAACATCCGACACGCTCCATGCCGAAATCGTACTTTTGTCGGTGTCGGATTGTTAGGAAGGCCCATCACTTGTACCTTGCCTTCTGTAAGGGGCCGAAAGGTAATCAAAATCCCTTTCGTTGCCTTGAAACCTCAGACCTAGGAGATGAGGATCATAAGGAGTGATCGAGAATTTGTAGAGTCGAATTAAATCTTCAGTCTCGTGTCTCCCATCACAATCACGGTTTGTGGTTAGTTTTCAGGTGCTTCTAGGCTTCCATGGATGATGCCTAGCCGGCCGGCGATAGACTTTGGCTCCGGAGCTACTTCACAGAAAAGCGGCCTCTGATTTATTGCAGCGTATTTGCACTGTCAAATTTAATCAATCAATTTGGTGCACTCTCGGCGTACTTTGTTGGTCTCCAGCGATTCGTTGACCTCGTGAGAGCCTCGCGCCCGCCAATCCGCGGGCCCACCGCCAACGTCAGACTCAGAGCTCTCCCCCTCCAAAACACCACGATAAAGAAATCAGGGACGAGGCCATCGCCTGTTCTCCGTCAAAGAGCTCTGAGCTGAGCATCTGCTCCTACCACTTGACCATAGCATCATCAGTTATCCTGTTTCACGTTCGCCTCTGTTTCCCCTCACCATTCACTTTTTTTTTCAGCTTCTCCGCTCTCCGTCACTCCGGTGTCTACCTATCTGAGTTGCTGCTCATTCCTAGCTCCTCATTCACCAACATTCGCCCTCCTCAGCCTGGATATTTCTCCTAGAAGCTATTGACGCCATTCCAAAGACCCGCCCGCCCCCTCAAGGCTGAGCTGGGAAAATGTCATGGCAGTTGCCCCGCTAGAGAGCTCTAGCACCCCGCCTGACGCTACATCGACCGACACGACGCGTTCTCCCGGCGATTCCATGGAAGAAATCGACCCCCAATCTACTCGAAAACGCCCTCGTCTCGATAGTGGAAGTGGCGTCTGCGAATCTTTATCCCTCGTTAACGAGATCGTGACGGTCCCCGAATCTACTCCGGATGCTCCTGCCATAACAGACGAGGAAGCTCCTGTGTTGAAGCGTTCGGCCAGCAGGATGACTATCAACATGAAATCCCCGACGACGCCTCCCACTCCTAACACCCCCGACAGCCCCACTCCCAATTCAGAGCAGAGCCTCGTCGAAGAGTTGGACCCTGCCCCCTATGCGCAGCCCACCAGCGAACAACCAACAAATGTCGTTTCGTTATCGTCGTCGCCTGCCCAGAGCCCCGAAATCGAGGTAGCGGAGCTGGAGGATATGGATCAAGACCCGAATACCACGAGCTGGAAGCCTTTAGGGGAAGCTCTGAGGGACTCCTCGGTGCCGGACGTGGTGCAGCTTCGCACCCCCGAACCCGTTGACTTACCAGGCATTTTTCCGTGGCTCAGTGTGGAGCAGGAACCACGCGAGAATCTGGCAGAAATATGTATGGCGATCGAAAAAGGTACACACTCCCCTATACCCCTACTATTGTCACCATGTGGACTAAGGAAATCATTTACTAGAATCGCACGTTGATACGATGATCTTCGGCGCAGTAAAACAGTGGCTCGACGAAGTGGTGAACGCGCTAGAACAACTAACTTTCGATGCTCTCATGGAATCCCGGCAATTTTGGGATGAGGTTCCGATAGTGTTGGAAAATTTGCTTGGCCGAGCGTAAGTGATACCGTTGCTCTTTAATCCAGCATTCGCTGAAGGCAGAGGAAGCCCTTCGGACACGCCATTATCAGCGCTAATGTAGGATGCAGGGATGCGTTTCAATACGATGATGGCGCAGAATTTTGGAAAACTCTGGAAGAGCTCTGCCTCAACTATATTCGCCTATCTCTTCACCTGATGCGTATGGATACGCTAGTTCTGAGACAGTCAGCCAATGAATCCGACCTGTCCGGACTCGATATTATGTCACGGCACTACATCCAGGCATTCAGATGGTCCTTGACGCTCGAAAGAACCCCCATCTTCAAGGCGATGCGGACAGGATATCGCACCGGAGCTTCGAATATGATAGCGCGTCTCATTGGCCAGATGACTATTACTTCGCTCAACGGGCCGCAATATCTCTTGGAATACGCCTCTTGCCTTACCACAATTATCTCGCGATGCTCGCAGCTGTCCCAGACCTTGATCGGTGTGTTGGATATTGCACGATATCTGGTAGAACCGGGCAATAACCGAAATGACCCCGTCCTCGACTCTCTTGTCTACCGGCAAGGCATGAACACACTCTACAACCTCGTACGCTCTGTGGATGAACAGTATCAAGCCGATATTGTGAAAAAATCCCCTTGGGTAACAATTGACACAAGCCCTTTGGTTCTGGGTGATATTTCGGCTATCTATATCGCCCTCTGCCACTGCGGCGATGAATTCGCCTTAAGGATAGCAGAAGATCTGTCAATAACCGCACCTCAAAATATCGAACTGAAAGATCTGGCCTCCATTGTATACTATGGATGGAGATTTAGCGTCCTCAAAAAGCACGTCATTGACGGCCGGATGGAGCTACGTGTTTCCGGTATCGAGGCAATGCAGACGGATTTTGTGCAAGTTTTCACTGTCTACATGCAATCTGACCCGGTTGCTGGTATCGCCCATCCTCTCGTCCAGTTTCTTGTCAGAGTTCTGCGAGAAAGTAACATTATCGATTACCTCGTCGGTGTTGATTCGCATCCCCAGTTGATCAGCCGAAGCTATAATGTTCTGGGATTCTTGGTTATTACGGAGGCATATACCGATTCCGATACCGACACGATTTGGAAAACGGTCACAGACAGCCCAGATCCCAGAACAATATCCGAAGTGCTTGGCATGGTGCAAAAGACGCTCAATATCCGGCTTCGTGATCCATCTAGGCTGCATTCCTATTGCTCCAAGATGCTAGAGCTGCCGCTTGTCCGATTTGATTCTCGGATGGTGGACTTCTGCCACCAAGTGTTTGTTAACCTCGTTGAAAGCTATAATGACAGGGAGGACCGCTTGAGTGAGTTTTACATTGATATACGGCCTCTACGCTTATGTGTACGCCTGATCCGTGAGAGTGCTGCTTCCGAGGACCTTGCCGCGGACCACAAAGCGCATCTGCAAAAGTTTGCCGCCACCAAGCTGGCCTGTCTAATGGACATTGGCATCAGCGACGTGGATAAGATGGATATCTACGAGCGATGTGTTCAAGATATTGCGGAAAGGAACCAGTTTAGCGTCGGCAGCATACAGGCCCTCAATGCTCTTCTCAGCCGCGACTCTCGAGAAATCCGGAAACTTACCACAGAGTTCAACCTTACACAGCTGCTGACCTTGGACCTGGCAGAGGTAGTGGATGGGAGCCAACCAGATGCTCCAGATACGTTCTTATGGAATGGGTTTTTCCCGCGTGTGCAGATGATTTCAAGGATTATCGACGAAGCCCCAGATTCCATCACACCTGAACTCGGTGACATTCTATGGCAGAGAGTTTTCATGTCTCGACTTCTCTCCCAACATGGAAGAAGAGCCTTATGGGATACTCTGTGTACTATCACTGGGAACAGTGGGAAGGAGAATGCGTTTATTGATCAATGCATTCAGCACTATCTTCCTCGCCTCTCGCCGCCTACGGATTACTTTCCTGAAGTGCTCGCTTTTGCTAAGACGACCCTTAACTATCAGATGCGCTTCTGTCCTCCACCTGCAGCCAATGAAAATGAAGTAGTAACCATCCCAGGAATGGATCGGATATGGAGCTTCATTTTAACTGCCCCGCCGAATTCTATCGAGATTGAAGCCACCACGTTTGCCATAGAGGTATATCTTGATCATCACGTCATTCGCCGCTCTCCACGGTCATCAGCTGAAGCTACACATATGAGCCTGGTTGATCACTGCGTGGATCAACTCAAATCCGCGGCCCATAATCTCAAATCGCATTCTAATACGCTAAATGACGGAGAAGGAACCATGGAATTGGAAGCTCGTACCGAGGAGATAGTCGCCGATGAGCTGAAATTCAGCCGTTCTCTCTTTTTCCTTCGGCAATTCCTCCAGGCTTTACGAGCCCGGCCTCAGTATAGCCCACCACAACATTCTCCTCCCAGCCTGCCAATCAACCCGCTGAAAGGCGAGATTGTCGATATCCGCTACCAGGCATTTGATGGTGGCTCAAGCTCGAAAGTCCGCTCATTGCAGATCGGCGATTTGTCTACCGCGTCCGAGTTTGTCGAAGCTCTCATTAAAGTGACCGACTTCCCAAAGCTCATGACGATATTCGGGGGGCAGCGGGCTGATCTACTTGACAAGCCAAATCAAACAGTTCGAGACTTGAGGCTCGGGTCAGGGTTGTTGATTGTCCGTCGAGACCCAAGTTGCCGTGGGACTCCAGGACGAAGGGCCCCACCCCTGACCTCGGTGGACACTGAAGTCTTGAAACACTTTGACGATCTCTATGACCTCCTCAACCTTGACGAAAAATTAGCTCGAGAGGTATGAAACCCCGCTACAACGATGCTTCGTATACCGTTTAGCCTGACTCATGTATGCCAGATCTTCGAGTTTCTTGTGCTCTTCCCCCCCCAAGAAAAGGTCATTAATTTGGTCAAGTCAACAAACGAACCAGCGGAAACAATGCTCCCGATGTCTAAGCCATATAATCTGCTGTACTCTCTGAATGCGCTTACAGACTGTCTTCGAGCAGAAGCCCTGGAGGTTCGTGAAGCGGACATCTTGCCACGTGATTTCGATGTATAGTATGCTGACAGTTCCCGCCAGCCATCTCCGAGCGAACCCTTCATCTCACACAGTATCGAGGTCGTAGTTGCTACCCTGACGCGGCCCGACATTCTGGAATCATCGTCGCTGTCGCGTACACACGTTAAACTTGCTATCAGTCTGACCGAGTGTCTCTACAACGCATTGTTGGGTAAGTGGTGACATCCCTGGCTAGTCTACTGGATTTGTGGTTAATTTAATCAGTGAAATCACCCGTGGCAGGTGACGTGCTCCAAATTCCAGATTCCGCCGCTCTGGTGGGCCAACTACTCCGTCTGATGGATGTCGGGAAAAATGCATTTCCTACCCATGCGGCCGAGCTCGACAGGTTTAAGCTCATATGGTACACTTTTGCCATTCTCATCGAAGGTTCTGTTCGCGACTCTAGCTTTTGGACAACGATAAAGCAACAAGTGCAGTTTGAACAGCTCATTTTCTCTCTTCTTATTGAAGAGCAACGCCACAATGTTAGAAAGGGGGTAGCAGACCACATCAGCCTCGTTTGCAGCCCTTCGAAGCAGCTCAAGAAAGCTAAGCTTCCAGCTTCGGAAATGCAAGAAGCACGAAGCACGGCGATCTCCGAAAACCCGTCTAGGATCGATATTCTCGGAACTATATGGGATGCCTTTGTTCTTACTTTCCCTCGGGTATTGGACTTTTCGCATCAGTCACAAGAGTTTTTCGAGATTGCCCATTCTGTGTTTTCATCGGTTGCGCAGAAATCACCCCGCGATCTCGTATTCAGCGACTATCTTAAACAGTGGAGTGACATCATGTTGAGCCACAAGACGAAGGAGGTTTGTACTTTTGCCCTTTTCATCCTCATTTGCGCAGCTAATTGTCTTAAAAGTTTGTTGGCCGCGAGCCTGTAGATCACCTCATATACGGCTTTTCACGTCTTCTAAAATCATGCCTAGAAATTGCGAATTCGTCGGACATGAAGATCGACACTTTGTATGTGACTAAAGCTCACTTTTTGAGTTCTAATTTACGAGTGTTAACATGGCCGCAGCAATCTCGTCGAGCAGGTCCTCGATAAATACCTTTTTCCGGATCTTTCCCCCGACCCGTCGACCCCCTCTCAGCTTCTGACCCCTCAAATACCTCTCATGCACGCCCAGACGCGGCAAGAACTGTATAGTCTGGTTTTGCAGCTTTCTCACGACGACGATAACTATACTTACCTCATTGAAAGGTTGAAAGACATCATACCCGAAGGTTCGTAAATCAGCGCGTCATTACTGTAAAATATTCCTGACATTCCACAGACCATACATGTCAGTTCGGCTGGAATATTGACCGACAGAAATTGATCCGGTCTCCTGAAGGTTATGCCGGATTGAAAAATCTGTCGAACACATGTTACCTGAACTCTCTTCTAAGCCAGCTCTTTATGAATGTTGAGTTTCGCGAATTCATGCTTGGGCTCAATCTTACAGATGGCTACGCGACTCAGCGCCTGCTTGATGAGACAAAGAAGGTCTTTGCATACATGCAGGAATCCTGGCTTAAGAGTGTGGATCCGGAGGAATTTGTCGACTCGATTCGCACATATGACAATGAACCTGTCGATGTGACTATCCAAATGGATGTGGATGAGTTTTACAATCTTCTTTTCGATCGTTGGGAGGCCCAGATTTCCAGCCCTGAGGACAGGAAGCGATTCAGATCATTTTATGGCGGTCAACTGGTTCAGCAAATCAAATCGAAAGAGTGTCCTCATATCTCTGAGCGTCTCGAGCCCTTTTCAGCTATTCAATGCGAGATCAAGGGAAAAGCAAGTCTCGAGGAAAGCCTGCAGGCTTATGTTGAAGGAGAGATTATGCAAGGAGATAACAAATATTCTTGCACGTCCTGTGGACGCCACGTTGATGCTGTAAAGCGAGCTTGCTTGAAGGACGTTCCTGACAATCTTATCTTCCACCTCAAAAGGTTCGACTTCGACATGGTCACAATGATGCGCAGCAAGATCAACGATGAGTTTCAGTTTCCTGAGCGAATCAACATGACTCCTTTCACAGTTGAATATCTATCGGAATCGAACCAGGACATCAAGGAGGACATCTTTGAGCTTGTTGGGGTTCTGGTACATAGCGGCACGGCGGAATCCGGCCACTACTATTCATACGTTCGTGAGAGACCAACGGCAGGTGGAAGTGGCGGCACTTGGGTTGAATTTAATGATGCCGACGTGAGTAGATTCGATCCTCGCAGGATTGGAGACCAGTGCTTTGGCGGTCTCAGCGAGTCCCTTCACTCCGCTTCTGGGGGTCACGTACGTTACAACAAGGCCTGGAATGCTTATATGCTGCTCTACCAACGCGTTTCTAGCATGGATGCAGCGAGATCAGTCTATGTACCGGAGGGCAGCCAGTGCCCGATACGTGTACCGCTCCCAGTGTCGCTTGCCAATCATATCGTGATGGAGAATGAGCTTTTTGTCAGAACTTACTGTCTCTTGGACAATTCCTATGCTGTTTTTGTTCGCTACCTCTTCACAAAGTTGAACGCGACCAAACTGGTAAATAGCGCAAGGGATGACAAGCTAGATCAGTCGATGATATCTATCGCTCTCGACACTCTCGAACAACTGGTTTCCAGGACAAAAGATTCTCCAAGTGTGGAGCTTATTGTTGCGGAGCTTTACAGGGCCATCCACGAAATTTCGACAGGACCCCTCAGGCTTATGCAGTGGGCTAGGAAAAGACCCGCTGGAGTCGCACGCCTCTTGAAGAGCGGAAACACAAGTGTCCGTGACAGTTCAGTCAGACTCTTCGTGAATGCTCTGTCGAAGCTGCGAGAACGTCATATCACTGCAGAGGATGCCACTGAAAAACTGGAGCGGGAATACGACTATTTGGAGGGACTCGAACATATTGTCGCTGGCCTTGACGCCATGTGGCCGTCGCTTCAAAGCCTCGCTCGGTCGTGGGAAGATTATTTTGAGTTCTTATTGTGCATTGGGAGCTTCGGCCATCAAGAAATGGGGATTCTACTGAACCATGGTTTCCTTGTCAAGTGTCTGGAGATTGTTTGGCTTGACCATGAGGATGCTAAAAGGCTCAAGCGGCAATATGCTGCTTACTACAGGCTAATCGAGAAAGGCCGGAAATTTTCACACCAAAAACTCATGGATCTCATGTCAGCACTGCTCGCCAATATCGACCTTACAGTGCGACCAATTTCGGACGATGAACGGGAGGCGCTTCCAAATGGAAAGTTCTCTTTGACCGCTACGGAAAACAGCTTCATTCGCCCTCTAGGGTCAAAGTATGAGCTGACATTTCTGAAGAAGATCCTTCAGCAGCACAGTAACCCTCCGGCATGCATGCAAATCGTCAGTCTTTTTATGGGGGCAGAGCCGGATGCCGGTCTCATGGATCCGATAATTCGGGTCTTGGAAGAAGGCCTACGCGTTGATCCTGCTGAGCGCTGCACGCCATTCTTGGAGGCAAGCTTGATCGTCTGTAGGACATGCCCTGATGAAGAACGCATCGTTGGTGTTATTGATTATGTCGCCAAAGGTGTGGATACCATCAACACCAGTGGGGGCAAGGAGCACCTTGCATTCTTCACGAACCTGTTAACGAGCCATAATCAACGTCTTGGATTTGACGACAAATGGTTCCTATCCCGCGTTATGGATATGGTCCCAGACTGGGCTCCATGGCTACTCCTGTACCCGGACAGGGCAGTAAGAGCATTGACGGTGGATACTCTGCGTCGCTTATTGTTCAATGAGGAAACGACAGGCCTCGACGAAGATTGGCAGGCCCGTCATGCGAGCGTCGCTAAGGACCTGGTCTTGGCCTGCGTTGGCAAACTCCGGGTTTTGTATACCTCGGGCCGGGGGAATGCCTCACAGGGAAGAGTGTTGGACCCAATTCGAACAGTGATTGAACATTGCCTGGGCACATATTTCACTGGTGATGAGAAGGATGAGAATGTTGTTCATCAAGCGCAAAGTAAGCTTCCCATTCCACGGCGTTTGTTGTGCCACTCACTAACACAAACAACAGCGGTTCTAGCGGCTATCGAAGAGATGCCAGTCGAGCTGCCTGAAGAATTACCATCCGGTAGGTCCGCTTTTTTCCTTATTTCCATTCCATCATCTAACCCAAAGGATCCAGAATCTGATAAAGCTTCTTCAGAGGAATGGGAAGACAACTCGATGATTGCGAGCGACTCGGAGATGGGGATGGCAGGAACACCCTAGAGCCTGACCTCGGCCAGATATGAAGTTATGAAATGCCGCGATTGTATCACACATGAGAGACGAATTTATGAAAACTAAAAGGGGAACCCTCGTTTTGTCCTTGCATCAACCGGCGTTTCTCACGATCAGCTTCTACTAGAGATGGGTTTTCACTTCCGCTTCGGTCTTGCTTTGTACGAGTGTGAAATGGAGTTGGCCTGGTCTTTCTTCGGTCCTTTACGGCCTTATTCAACGTGTTTCTGGTATGATAGCCTTTGCAGCGAGCGGGTGAGGTGGTGTCGTGTGTTGTGGTTCTTTCTTGGTGCTGCATAGGCTCCGTATGCACATTGGGAATTAAGCTATGTGTGTATATTAAGGCAAAGAGATAATGCCCAATTCCAGTCTAGTTCTCGAGACGCAGATCAGACAAGGCAGCAGCCAATGCGAGCGTGGGGGGTATTTAAGCTGTTTTCGCCCCAGGCTTGACTTGGCCCGGAGCCCACTCTTGTCTTCCTTCCATTTGCTTAAAGATGGAGTCGTCAACCCTGCCCGCAGAGCTTGTGACTGCTGTACTGCAAGAGATAAAGGGTAAGCTGGGCAAGTAACATACAATCGAGCGACACTAATCACTCTAGCCAAACGGCCCCTTTGCCTGTGCTCCTACCCCCTCAACGACCTCTCGTTGGTGGAGCGTCTCGCTGCTTCCGCGGCCGGGTCCCTGTCCTCAACCCACCTGGCGTGCCTCCACGGAGTCTTCTACTTCATCTTAAAAGAATTCACCTTCTTCCAACACCCACTCACCCAGAAGTTCGACTTCAAAGACCTCGCCTCAAAATGCGAACAGCGTTTCGACACCCTCCTCGAGTCATACAGTGTCCTCGGCGTCCCTGGCTTCGGCAATATCCTCGCCCTCACCCTGGGAACCCTCAAAGCCCAGAACCAATGCAAGCCACTGCAAGCCTGTACCCTGATCTCTGCCGCAGCCAGTCACTGCCTGACCTTGGGCTACAACCACGACTCGACGCACGAAAACTCGTCAAATAGCCGCCGGTTGTTCTGGAGCGTCTACATGCTCGAGAAACAGTTTTCCTTCTTCTTCGGGCGTGCGTCCGTTATGCAGGATTGCGATATCGATACGGCGTATCCGATTTATGCGCCGAAGAGTCCTGGTCGGCCGCGCGATGAGCTGTTCATCAAAGAGATCAAGTTGGCGAAGATTCAAGGTCGGATCTGGAAGGAAGCTTTCTCGAAGGAATCTCTGACCTTGTCGCACTCTGAGCGCGAGAAAAGGATTGAAACGCTTGCAATGGACTTGCAGTTTTGGTACGCAAGGCTGCCGGCCGTATGTCTTTCCATCCGCCTTCTCTTGAAACTTGACTGTCACTACCAAAGAGGAAGCACTTTACTAACTCTTTCCGACGCAAATTTCAGATTAGCACGTACGAGCCCGAGAGCCTCCATCTGTTCAATGTAGCGATGGAGGCTTGGGAAACCAAGTACCACTCGACTTTCACGGCTCTTCTCAGGGCTCCTGCGGCTTCGCCGACTTCGAGTGATCAAGATCGAATGACATGGCTCGAGGGACACACCACGTCGGCTGCAACGAGCCAGAGCTCTGGACAAATGCATATCAAGCCAGAGTGCTTCAAGACGGCGCGCGACGCGTTGCAGTCTTACCTGCGGTGCATGCGTACTTACCAAAAGGTGCTTGACTATCGCCCAGTTTCACCCGTGGCGGAGATGCGAGTGTATACAGATTGGTTAGTACCATTACCCTCATGTTGTCCCCTCATACAGCTGTGTGTGCTCATAACAATTTTAACTAATAAATCAGGCCCCTCCTCTCAACCCTCCTAACCCCCTTCATAGTCATAACCTTACACTCGGTCGCCACCCCCGCTACTTCAAGACCTACCAAGAAAGACTCCCAAGAAGAGAAAGAAAAAGACCTTACCCTCCTGAACAATATAGTCTCTGCCCTCGATCCCCTAAAATCCACTTCCTCGGCCACAACCCGTCTGTACAAACTCACCTCGTCCCTCGCGAAAATCGCGCAAGGCCTCAACGGCCGACGCACGTCGATGAGTTCGAATTTCTCGCAGGAGGATCTATTCGAGTTTGTGCGAGGTGGCAGTGGTAGACGGCAGTCTGCAGCGGCGTCAGTTTTCAGCTTCCAGTCGGGGTCCGAGACGCGGTCGTTGTACCAGCAGGTCATGGATACGGATATTATCGGGATCTTGGGTGAGGGGGAGGCGGAGGAGGTTTTTAGGGTTCTGGAGGGGTGGATGGGTGGGTCGCTGAATGGGGTGGAGGTTTATGGCGGGTGGGAGGAAGGCTTCTAGGTTCTCCTCCTTTTTTTTCTCCTTTTTCTGACACTATACGAGATACCAGGAAAGCGTGAGATATGGTACATTTCATATTATACTAGCTATCTGTTTTGCAAATCATCAACGGGGACATTGCGCGGACGATCTGGGTTAATCTATCGATTTTTTAATGCGAATCAAGAATGCAGCTTGGGATAAGCAACTTGTCCATCTAGTGTTGCTGTAAAACGAGCGCCCGCGCTCGGTAGAAGAAGAAAAAGATCAAACATCCTCAAACTCCTCGTCATCTTCGTCGGATTCCTCTTTCTTGATATCGAGCTCCGTTTTGATCCTCTTGGCCGCTGGTCCCTCATCCGCAGGGGTTGAGGGGGTTCCCGTTGCGGTTTGAGGGGCGCTAGAGCCGGACTCCGTATCCAGTTCACGCTTGATCCCGATAGGTGCGCTGGTAGGTCCATTGGATAGACCTCCAACAGCCGGGGAAGCGGTATCGCTTGCAGAGACGCCGCCGACGTCTTCAAATTCGTCAAAATCGTCAGAGTCGTCTTCCGCGCTGCTAGCGTCTGCCTGGGCCTGGAGGGCTTTCTCGCGCTCCATCTCGGCGTAGTACGCGGCAACTTTGTCGTCGAGGTCTGCGAGGTTGGGCTTCTGGTCTTCCTCCTTGGTCTCGGGCTTGATCCTGAGGTCTGACTCGGACTTGACGCCGATATTTCCGGCGGTAGTGGAGACTGTGGAGTGCGTATGCCAGACGGGGAGTGCGTTTTGCTTCTCCAAGGCGGCTTTACGCGCGGCTTCCTCCTTTTGTTCTGCGGCGGTCTTCTCCTCCGTGGATGTCAACGAGATTTCGAGAGCGGCGGTGTCGGTCTTGAGGTTCCCGCGGACGGCTTCCTGCTTCTTGGACGGCACGACAATCGCTGCCCTGGTCGGGTTGGTGTGCTGGTTTCGGATGACGTCGACCTTGTGGTCCCAGGCGGTGTCAAAGTCGTTGGGGGGGATTTCAACAGAGTCGATCTGCTTGAGCAGTTTGAGCATCTTATCGAGCTGGGCCATGAGCTTGCTGTTCTTCTCGTGGCCAGTACGGTCGATGCCCTCGCTGCCTTTGACATCCTCCGTGCGCTCAAGAATAGCCCCGCAGTTCTGGCACTCGAACCCTTCGTCTGAGTAGAGGCTCAGGACATCCAGCTCCGTCCACTCGGTCCCGCATCGTAAACAGATATATTCCTTCCGTTCCTGACTCGGTGTATATTGCAGCTTGATCGTTGAAGTCAACTTCGAGACTTTGTACTTGATCGCGTCAATGACGGGGTGCAGCGGGATGTAATAGTATTCGCGGTTAACTGGACGGGTGGATCCGTCTCGGATTTCAGCTCGTGTGTTGCTGTATAATCGGAGGGCAAGATGCGTTTCACATTAGCCTTCTGCCAAATAGGTACCTGGAGCGCAAAATGACACAGGCAAGCCATACACTGCGATTAGACGATCCTCGCGCAACTTGGCGCACAGTTTGCGCAGGTCTTTCTGCTGCATTCCAAGCAGAAATGCAAGATCCTCCGCATGGAGTCTGCTCAGTTTGGAACTGTCAGCGTAAAATCTTTGAGGTATAATGTCCTATCTTCCCATAACAAGTCACACATACACCGAGTGGATAAAGAGCGCATCGATCACCAGGATATGGCGAGTCTCGTAGAAGGCGCGGGCCACCGTCCGGATAAGTGTGTTGGCGAGATCCATGGCATTCGCTGTTAATCTGTTCGATTTTAAAGTCGATGCGAGTGAGGTAGAGGCGGGCGCAAGCTGCGCGATGAATGTTTCTGGCTCTTAGACCTGGCTTGGAAAGTCCAGCATCACTCCGTCAGGCCCGAGTATAGCTGAAAAAGGAGTGTTTTCGAGTGAGAGTTGTTTGTTGTTTTATCTTCTAGTGATATATGCGCCCATCGAAGACAACTGGCCGGTGAAAGGAGAGTATGGTGAAAGAGCGGACAGGCGTGAATGACTGATGCCGAAATGAAAGGAAAGCCTGGACTTGAGGCGGAGCTGGAAAATAGTGACGGCCTCAGGCAGAAAATTACTAGTCCATATCGAGCTTAGTGTCCAGGAAATTCAAAAAAGATGCGGACTCCGGAGACACCAGATCAACTCTGGAATACCTTGCGGACAGTCTCCATGCGCTCTCACTTTCTGCTTCGACAATTGTTGAGACAGAGAATATTTCACCCACGGGGAAACCCAAGATATCTACACTCAACACCCTCGACCGGTTACTTTTTCTCTCCTGTTGCCCGCCCTCTACTTCAACGGTCTTTCCTGGTTGGAGTGAAGTATTTACCATGGACAATAACGCCGGAAGAACTGAGGGATCCGAAGAAACTGGTCGCAAGCATAAAAGAAGGGATCTGGGCCGAAACGAATGGCGGTACGCTGTCCACTTTATACCCCTGCAGGCGCTCTAGAGCTAACCAGGCAAGCCGCCTCAATGTAGATAAAAGAGACCGGAACGAGAGGTCGGAGCAGATTAAACGGAGAAAGCTTGACAATGGCGAGGAGGTCGCTACGCCTATCTATGCTACCGAGTTTTCCAAGGAGGACATCGAGAACGAGGAGCGACGACCGAAGAAGAAGGTTGCGGTTCTGATCGGCTACTCGGGAACGGGCTACAAGGGAATGCAATTGTGCGCCAGGGCCGTTTTTTAGCTGTTATAGTATCTTAGGACTGACTGTCTATAGGAGCACAACCGAGAAAACGATCGAAGGCGACCTCTTCTCCGCGTTTGTCGCTGCCGGCGCAATCTCCAAGGCCAACGCGGCAGACCCGAAAAAGTCATCCTTCGTCCGCTGCGCCCGTACAGACAAAGGTGTCCACGCCGCAGGAAATGTCGTCTCCCTGAAGATGATTGTCGAAGACTCGGACATTATAGAGAAGATCAACGAGAAGCTCACCTCTCAGATTCGTGTTTGGGATATCATCCAAGTCAACAAATCATTCAGCAGCTACCAAATGTGCGACTCTCGTATCTACGAGTACCTCATTCCATCTCACTGCTTCCTGCCCCCTCATCCCAGCACATTCTTGGGAGGTAAGCTGGTTGAGCTCGCCGAAAAACATGGTGATCTCGAGGCGTACAAAGCCCGTCAAGAGGAGGTTGCGACTTTCTGGGCTGACTTCGACGAGAGAGTCATGCGGCCAGTTCTCGAGGGCCTCCCCGAGGATATTCGCAAGCCCGTCGAGAAAGCTCTTCACCTGGGCAGCGACGAAGACGAGGTTCCGCAAGCCGAAACAGCAAAGGGAGAGGAGAAGACCGCAAGCGATGAAGGAGTATCGGCTACCGAGCCCTCTTCCGAAAATACACCTGCAGAGCCTGGCTTAGACGACGGGCAAGCTGCTTACCGCAAACGGATCTACGAAGCAGTCAAGGCAGTTAAGGCCGCAATTCTGAAGGGGAGACGAGAGTACCGTATTCCGGCAGCCCGTCTCACTCGTATTCAGGAGGCACTTAATAAGTACGCCGGTACGCGAAACTTTTATAACTACACGATCCAGAAGACCTTCAAAGACCCGTCCTCGAGACGCCACATCAAGACCTTCAACCTCAACACCGAACCCATCATCATCAACGGCACAGAATGGCTCAGCCTCAAGGTACATGGACAAAGTTTCATGATGCACCAGATCCGCAAGATGGTGGCTATGGCTACACTGGTCGTCCGGTGTGGCTGTGATCCCGAGCGCATCCCCGAGACCTATGGCCCTACCAGACTTGCTATCCCCAAGGCTCCAGGTCTTGGCCTGCTTCTTGAGCGCCCTGTATTTGATGCGTACAATAACAAGGCGGTCGAATCCGGCAAGAAGGCTATCTCGTTCGAGACCAGCACCAAGGAAATGGATGAGTTCAAGCAGCGTGAAATCTATGACCGTATCTTCCGAGAAGAAGAGGAGTCCCATGCGTACGTTCCTTTCCCCACTAACACCACAATAAAAATTCTTGCTAATTATATTCTCAGCTTTGCTTCATTCTTCAACCACATCGACCATTTCCCACAGGACGAGTTCCTGTACATCACCTCGGCTGGCATTTCAGCAGCCACAACCTTCCCTGAAAGAGGAGCAAAAGGCGATTCCACTGTTTCAGGACAGAAGTCCCAAAAGGACGCCCTGAAGCAGATTGAAGCTGAATCAGAGGATGAGCGTGGTGCGGAAGAGGAAGGGTGAACCTATGTATCCGTATATATTTACCTGTATGTGAAGGTCTATGTAGTAGGTCTTTTGAAGACATGATGCACTTGACACCGTTGACTAGCCTATAAGCCGTCCAATTCCTTAGTAAGAGCCCTGTTTTGATGGTGAGAACCACCCGGACCCGAGAGTGCCCAAGTAGAGCAAGGAGGTATACCACGAAGCGCTTTCGATGCCTTGTTGAGAGCGTGAGCAATTTTTATTGACAATATTCAACTGTGTCTAGCCTCTAACGATCATTCCCAGATCATACAGTGCCATAGGCCGCGGAGAGATTCTCAATTCCAAGACGAATATTGCTACTTTCGGAGCACTCCTGTATGCTCGCATTGAGGACGGTTTACCTGAGTCAGGTTGGTGGGGACTACGCGACTACATGCCTCATTGGTGTCGTGGCAAGCCATAGAGGGTCTCCGAATAACACAACTTGGAACTATTTCCAGCTCGAAGATTCCGAAAGACGCTCTTGTTTTTGTCCTCGAACATGAGACGAGCGCTACATCCATCACGCACGTTGGCGTATTCCGGTCTACTCTTCTCCACAAAAGCTCCCCCCAGATTCCGTCGTTGGTCCTACCAAACGGTCGATGCTCAACCGATTGAGGAGCAGACACTTCTTGGATACAAACACAAGCGTTATTACCCCATCAAAATTGGCCAAACCTTGAAATATCGCTATCGCATAATTGCCAAGCTCGGTTACGGCGCGTATTCTACAGTTTGGCTGACATGGGATGAAAGGTTTGGATCTATTGCGGCCTCAGTGTTCGTTCATTGACTACAGATAGATAGCACAAACCAGTATGCCACAGTCAAAGTTTGTATAGAACGGGAAGACGTCGCGGAATCTCCTATTCGCAATGAGATAAAAACGCTTCAACGCATGAAGAACTTCGCTGACACAGCTGATCACCCTGGACTGTGTTTCACTCGTCTCGCCAGTGACATCTTCGAGGTCACATCTCCGCAGGGTCGACATTATTGTATAGCTTCGAAACCCCAAGGCCACAGCTTGCGTGAGTTACAGAGGGCCTTTCCAGACGCTAAAGTGCCGAGGCTCTTAGTGAGGTCTTTGATACTCCGACTCTTATTCTCGATAAATTGGCTGCATGCGATCTGTGGCCTCATACACACCGGTAAGTCAAGCCTCGGCGGAGTATGACGTATACTTATGTGCTATCCGCAGACATATCTCCTCAGAATATTTTGACGGTACTCGAGGACGACAGTAGTCTAGAATATCTCGAGGAGCAGGAATCAGTGGATCCTAGTGCTCCGGTCACTGACGACAGCGGCACTCCGGTCTACCCATCTTGAACACCGATGCTAGAACTCTCCGGTATCCCAATTCTTACAGACTTTGGCCAGGCGCGGGAAGTGCAAGGCATCAACCAGGACTGGTGGATGTCTGACCTATACCGAGCTCCGGAGGTACTTTTGGGGCTCCCATGGAGTTACGCGGTTGATCTCTGGTCGGTTAGTGTTATGGTAAGCCGCACTCACGTATAACTTCGTTCATGGTCTGACTCGGCTGGAAGACCCTTGAACTGTTAGAGGGCAAGAATCTCTTCGACCCTATTGATCGCACTTACAGCCAATACGTGCTCCCGTTGGCATTGGTTCAGTATATAGGGTATCTTGGACCTCCGCCCTTGTATATGATTCAGAAGAGCCCTCTCTTCTCAACTTATTTTGATGAATATGGCGAGTTTCTAACTTGACTGTTGTAAAGGAAGAGACTGAACGTTCCATGATAGGCAACTGGATATCTGAGCCGCCAATCCCCCAACTGTCTTTGGAAACTTTTGTCACAACCATTCCACCTGGCGAAGAAAAAGTCCTTTTTCTCAAATTCATACGAAATCTGCTAACCTGGGATCCGGATACAATGGCATCAGCCAACGGAAGCATTCCTGATGAGTGGCTTATGAGACCTAATGAGCTGATGTAAGTGATTGTCCAAAGGCTTGCCGTTTAGGCAGGTGGCCCTGGAACTATTTCGAGAGTAAACTTTCAGATCAGTTCAGAAATAGATGAACGAAGTTCATGGTCTGTTCCAGAAGCTCTTGTACCACATCCCTTGCCCTAATTAACCTTTTCGAAGCTGCCATTCACCAATACCAGCCCGGCGGCGATGGGTTCCGGCCACCTAGAAGCTTCTTTGGCATGAGATAGAGTCGCTCCGTGTGGCAACCATGAGCTCGAGTCATTCTTACTCCCTTCTCTCTCTCTGTCTATCTACTTCATAGCCTTCCATCTATCATCTGCTATCTACTTACTTGACTTCATTATCTTTTGATCTATCAAGCATCCATCTACTCATCTGTCTGCTTGTTCATCAACTCATCCATCCATTCATCTTTCAGAGCCTCCTCAAGTCACCTCCGAGTCTAAGCTTTCCTTTCAGCTGACTTTGAATCACCTTTGAATCCACCTTTCAACTCGCCCTTCATCCCTTCTTTCATATCCTCTATCGATCCAATATCAGCTATCCGTCTATACAGCTGCCAGCTATTATCACTTTAATTGGTATGGGTTCGCCCGCGAACCCAGCCATGTGTGCGCCCACGAAGGGAGGTCTCTTCGATACGCTGCCCTACGAGCTGAGGCTACAGATCTGGGAAAACGTCCTTTCAAATGGCAGCACCAACATCATGCGGACAAGCCACGGCATCAATGAAGAAATAAGTGAACGACTATACGACACACTCGACATTCACCTTTCGCCTATCTACGATGATCCCTGGATGCGGGTCTCTTGCCGTCGCATGCATCTCGGCTGGACCATCAAGAGCCCAACCGAGAAGAACAACTACACGCCCAATCCCGATACAAACTGCCGCGACATTTACAGCGGTCTACTGAGTTTGCCTTTTGAGAAACTCAAGTTGGCGATTAACATATACGCCCCAGATTATCGAGATGGCGTCCAGCTCCTGCTGCTTTGGCAAAAGGTCCGTGCCCTGGTTGCCATCTTGAATCAAGCTCTGGGGTCCAAGTCCGTTGAGATCGTGTTACGACAACATGGCGAGCACTCCTGGTATTGGGTCAGCAGGGTAACGACAGGACTTACAACTCGCCTTGCCGATAGCGACCTTTTGCTCGTCCCATTTGGCAAACTGGCCAGAGTTCGCGATTTCAGCATGACCCCATCGACCTTAGTTATGCGCCAATACAAGAACCTCGACGCCGTTATCGCTGATACAGACTTTTTCTTCGACACTGAACTCGACACTCTCCGTGGACGAGCTGCAGCTATGCTCCGCCTCGAACGGTTCGCCACGTGGCACTCCAGTTCCTGGGGGAAGCTACCATACGAAGACCAAACCTTGGTCACTATCCGACGACACCACGGTACCGTGGCTACCTACGACCCCGAACTCACCAAGCTCCGACTCCGATACAACTGCTTCGACACAGCGCAGCTCAGCGCTTTCGGCAAAGACCTATACCATCCCATCGACCACGACTTCGACTGGCAAAGGTGGCTCAAGGCTCACCCAAAGGGTATCCCCCGATTATCAAAAGAGTGGCTCCGCGAAAGAAGGAGGAAGACTTACAGACGGCTTCGCCTACGACAGTATTCGGCAAACAATATCGCCGATCCCCGGCAATTGACGCTGTTCTGGTGCTCGGTTGCCAGCTACTTGACCCGAGTGTGGAATAGTGTCTCGTTCCAACATATGCCTCGCATGTTTTCTGAGACCCGATGGTGCCAGGAATGTCGGCAGATTGGGTTTCGTGTTGGGTGCAACGACTGCCGAGGTTTGAATGATTTCGAGGAGGACAATGTTTCAGAGGATATGACGAGTGATGACTCTGGTTATATGTGTGGTGGCAAGCCTGGCGAGTCTGCTTTTCGTTGATATGTCTTTTTACACTCGACGAGTGTGATTCTGTTTCCCGTATTTAGTCTTGAAAGAGCTGGGAACTACATTTGGTTCGTGGTTCGCACCGGTCGATCAGACGGTGGATTCGTGGCGCTCACCGCCTGCAAGTGGATGTCACAAGTGGCGGTGAAAGGGGCGGACGAATGAGGGGAGCGCACTGGGGCTCCAGGCTGGTCCTCGCCCCAGGCCACTGTAAACAGAAGTCTAGACTGTGGATCCCTGCACAGTGCATGGTCGGCTTCAAATCATGTATTTAATCAACCTCCTCACAAATGAACTCATTTATCTCTCATAAAGCCTCGAGGTATCTAGTGACTTTAAGGAAGTAGTAGGAGATTTTATGTACAGTGTAAGGGAAACTTCCCCGAGTCGAACGTGTAAGGGACTCGAGAGAGAGACGATGCGGGGCACTTGGAGGGGAGAAGGTCAGAAAGTTTCACCTCCAAGGCTCTCCAACTCTGAGACTTTTGACATGACAAATTGGGGCCTTTGCGACCAACTAAAGTGCTGACGATGCGCGATCGACTGGCACTATTGCGCGACTAGCCGCTCAGGGCAAGAACATGGCTGCATGGGCCCTGGACGGCCCTGGATGGCTCTGTCTGAGAGCCACTTGTTCTGCAGCGTGGCCATCGGCCCCTCCCCAGCGCCAAACACGCTTCGTTTCTTTTGCCGCTTGCAACCCTCCAGACCCTCTCGGCAGGCTGGACCTGTACTGACGGTGAGGGGAGCGAAATCGGTCGGCTTCATGGGCTGCAGCTATAAATCTCAATTAATGCCGCCCATTCGATCGTCCTCTGCCGCCTGACCTCACGCCTTCCCCTCATTGAATCGGCGGTTTGTTACCACTACTTTCATTATTATTCCTTCTCCCCTCCAACGGACAATTATCCGATGATGATGTATACCCCGTATGTCGGTCCTCCTCCCGTTTCCTAGAACAGCGACTGACTTGGTTGTTGGTGCAGACTTCCCCTCTCATAGACCTGATTCTATCGTCTTCTCTCGTCCCGGTGGCGCTCTTGAAGACATCGTTTTGACCATTCACAATACTTCCATTCCGACCTCACGGACCCTCGCTGATCGTCCCTCTATTTGTGGCTGGCGCAATTTGGCTGGGGCATGTGAGGCCATTCCCGTGCCTTTCGTTGGAATCCGATATCTCATGACGCGTCTCGAAAGTATGGCTCTCTCCGTCACATGTCATCGCCAACTTTCGTCCGGTGGCTATGAATATGGTTCCCAAGCGGGAAATAACCATAATAGTAGTGGCCACCCGCTACACCTAGCTGCATCGACCCTTGCAGCATCCCCACTCTATTCCAATATGGAGCATGCTCCGTCGTCATCCCTGGCTGTGCCTTCTCTTGATCTTCCGTCTGAAGCTGCCGTCGACAACTCTCATTCTTGCCACTCCTTTGACCTCGCCGGAGGTGTATACATCTTATCTGCGACATCCGACGGTGTTAGTACCGCTACCAGCTTTTCGAAAGCCGGCATGGCCGAGACTTTTACACCTTCATCCGACAAGCTGCAGACACCCAAGCGCAAACGCACTGCGTCCCCTCCATCTCCTTCGACAAAGTCTCCTGGCGAGATTCGTCCAACCTCTCGCAGCGCCCGACGCTCTCCAGGCCACAGCCGTCAAAGCTCGCTTCACTCCCATCGTCGCACCGGTACCACCACATCTCTCACATCTGTACCAGACACACCTGTCCGCCGAGAGAACCTCCTAGCCCTCCACCGAGAATCATGTCGACTATTCCAGGACAGCAACAATAAGACGAGCAACCGACGATCCCACTCCCCCCCGGAGACTCCTCCACGCCCGCCACGAACCTACTCTGAGCTCAGTTCGCCTCCAGTAACACCAATCCTCGAACGCCCACACTCAACCTTCTACCCCTCGCAATCTAGCAGCCCCAATAATAGCAGAATCCCTGCAGAACACAGCGACCTCACCACCTCAACCCAGCCTGAACCCACAATCATAGAGTGGACCTCCCCCTCCACTCGCCGCCGCGAATACGAAGAGATCGACCGCGCCACCAGCGGCGTCCGTGGGTTCTGGCGCCGCGTCGCACCCAGGTGGTGTCAGTTCGGCAACAACAGTCGCGTCCCCTTCTTCGAGGAAGGGAAGGACGGCAAAGCAAACTACGAGGGGAGCGTCCGCAGGTTTCGGATGGATATCCCTGACGATGAGCCTGTTCAAACACAGAACCGTCGCGGCCTCAAACTGAAACCGAAGTTGGTTGTGCATGCAATTGGAGTGCGCAGAAGTAAGACGACGAGCTGGCTATGAGGCTTACGATATCGCTGCCTGTCGAGTTTGGACACACTCGCTATGATCTCCTTGACATTCACCCACCGACTCACTTGATTGTTTCATTAGCGTACTTTGTGCCCACTGGTTTCTGATACACTACAGCGTGGATTTGCATGTGATACCCAGATAAACATAGAGTTCATCAATCAATTGCTACATTCATTTTGACACCTGTCTATGCTAAACTTTTAAAAGAGAGAAACGCCAAAAGCAACCCTGTACCACAAATATAAAGAGATACAGAAAAATAGAAATGGGTATCAATCCACAGCCGTTCCCTTCGCGACATATACAGACGAAAGGGCCGATATTATCACATAAGATCAAAATCATCCAGGTTATCCCGATACTTCATGATCGTTCTCTTGATCTTGCTCGAGTCCACCCACGTCACGAAGTCTTCCATGTTTCTCGTGACAAGGTATGCCGGGTCCGTGACGACCTCCGATCCCACGCGTACGTGGCCTTGCTCGATGAATGTAATCGCCTACCCCCACCAAAATCAGTCTATACCTCGAAAAGAAACTCCCAGTGAGGAGAGAGCGGGTAAAAGAGGAACAAAAAAAAAACATACCGTCTTAATATTCTCACACATCCCACTCCTCGCCATGAAGACCGCGAGTCTCCGCCGGCAAAACGCACTAACCGTAACCTCCCTCTCGATCTTCGATAGTCCGGCCCCCTGCTCACGAGACTGCTTGAGGATCCCCATGCGCCACAATTTATCCAGGACCTCGGACTCGAGCTTCTGGCGCACGGGATCCGAGTCCGGGTCGAGGGCGCTGAGCTTGTGCGCGAGCTGGCGCAGGGATCCGACGATCGATGAGTATTTCTTGTAGTCGAGCGGGTTTTGCAGGTAGTAGCGGTTTATCACGGAGTGTTCGCGGTGCGCGTGGTCGGATTTGTAGGTTGTTAGGTTGACCTTTCGGAGGAGTCTGGTGGTGAGGGCGGTTAGTTGTGGTTGGAGGTGGGGAGGGGAAGAAGGGGAGTGACGGACTTTTGCTCGTGATATTTGAGTTTGCGGACCATTTTGACGGTTAGACTTGTTTTGTATGCTTCTTCGGTTGTGAGGTTCTTGGGGTTGCTGGTGGTGATAAGTCGGGATATTTTTTTCTTCTGATAACTGGGCGGTGTGGAGATTTGCCGGTGCAAACGCAGCAAACATATCTATTCCAAGACGAAGAGGATAAGACTTGGTGCAACGCTGCAAATTGTTGGCATCCTCTATCTAAATTTTGTACATCATAATTCATCTTTTACTGGATGTGCGGGCCGCTCGCTGTCCTTCGCCAGGTCAACACCGTTCTTCTTCCGCCACTTCTCCCACAGCGCATGGAAGTCCTTTTCCATCCCGCTTTCCATCTCGTCAGGTAAGATGACGGTGTACTCGACGAACAAGCTTCCCGGTTCCTGGTTGTCGTGGTCGTGGAGATGCCCTTCTGAGTAGTAAGGCATACCCTCGCCCCTGACGGTTTCTACAGATAGCGGTTGAACGACCTCGCCGCGGTTGCGTCCTAGTTGGACGACATGTCCGTCTAGGTGAGTGATGTTGCGCGTCCAGTCGCCCATCCACGCCTCGCGCAGTGATAGTGTTTCCTTCCAGAACAGATCGCGCCCTCTCCGGCGGAAGAATGTGCCATCCGTGCGATGTTCCTCGTCCGTGCTGAGCTCCGGTTCCCTCTCTTCCAGAATGAGTACCAGGTCGCCCGCAATCCAATCGGGACTCTCGTCTCCCTCGTTCTCATATATCAGCCGCATCCCACGATCCATACCAGGCTCCACCGTGACAGATGTCTCGACCTCCTTCCGAACAACCCGCTGCCCATGGCACACGGAACACGGCTTAGTGATCATCTTACCCTGTCCGCGACACTTATCACACTGCATCTGAACCTGCTGGAACATTCCTGGGGCCAATTGATGCTTCTGAATCACCGCCCCACGGCCTGCGCACTTGTCGCACTTTGTCACATGGCGATCCGCTGATCCCGTCCCCTCGCACGTATCGCAAATCTGCTGCCTCTCGATGTTCAGCTCAAACTCTCGCCCGTTGTAGAAATCGCGAAGCGGTAGCCCAATCCGGAACTCCATATCCGGCCCGCGACGATGCCCAGGCGCATGTCCGAAGTGTCCGCCGCCGCCGAAGAACCGCGAGAAGAGATCGAACGGATCGTGTGCCTGGCCGCCGGCCATTCCGCCCTGCCGATGTTGCTCAACTCCCTCCCGGCCGTATTGGTCGTAGATCTTTCGTGTGGTCGGTGTAGATAGGACTTCGTACGCTTCGGCTATTTCGACGAATTTCTCGCGGGCCGAGTCATCGCCTCTACATGGCACAACACGCAATGTAAGCTGTGATATTTCGAAGAAAAGACAGAACAGGTGGGTTGTAAACTTACGGATTCTTGTCCGGGTGGTATTTCTTGCTCATAGTTCGATATGCCCGTTTGATATCCTTCTCCGAAGCACTTTTGTCCAGCCCCAGGATTTTGTAGAAGTCCTCCGCGGCGAGAGCTAATTGCACGAGCAACAGCGCAAGCGCGAAGGATAAGAGGAGACTTTGTAAGACGCGCATTGTATAAATCTCAATTGCACAGCCGCATCTGCTGTTGTTTTGTTCGCAAAGTAAATCGCCGGCTAAATAAGTAATAGTCGCGCGAGTAGAGAGCGGAGAGCGGGCTCAAGTCGCGTTTGGAGGAGCGAAGGCCTCAATCGGTTGAGCCGAAGACTGGAAGTGTGAATATTTTAATCGGAATAGTATGGCATTCAGCGTTGACTCGTAGACCTCAAGATCAGCGAAGATCTCAAGGGGGCAGGGGAGGTGTACGGAGTAGAGGGTGAGGTGGTCGGAAGGTAGATTGGAGATAATAGATGCGAACCCGCGAATGGGATTCGTCGCTGCTCGCTTTGGATGAGGTGGCCCTACCGGATTGGGTTATTCCGCGCCGACCTACACGTGATGTGCTAGAGACACATTCAGCCTCTTGGATTCCTCCCATCTTTCTTCAAATCACCATACTAAGCATTGATCTAGAACAAGACTATCGATATATAATACATCCAATACAAACTCCTTGACCCCACGCTTCGGCAACCATGACCTCTGGGCGACCATGTAGTACCAGGGCTATTCCAACTCCCTGTCCCAATAACTCCACTGCTAACGATTTCTAAGAGTACACCGTAAAGACACGCAATTTGCCAGTCTCAGCCAAGTTCGTATACTCTGCGAGCATCCCTCCCAGATCCCAATTCCGGTGGACGAGCAGTATTATCCATTTCCGGTATATTGTAAAGACCCGACGGCATTTCAGCCAGTCCCTTCTCGCTCACCCTGGCCGTTACCCTCTTCCTCCGAGAGCAGACCAGAACAACGGCCAAGCTGATGGATACTATCCCTAACACCGATATACCTACGCCAATCCCTGCCTTGGCGCCTGTCGAGAGCGAGCTGGATAGTTGTGGTTCGGTGGTGTTTGTCGCTGTTGGCAGCGGAGACTGGTCGGCGGTCATCGAGGCGGTAGTCGAGACGGTGGCGGTTGAGCTGGAGAGGGTTGGGGAACTAGTCGTCGAGGTTGTGCTTGTGGTTGATGTGCTTTGACTGGGTGTAGCAAGACTGAACGTGCCGTTTTGGCAGCAATCGTATTGAGCGAGGCTTTCGGCGTCAGAGTGGCAGCAGTAGCTTGTCAATGTGCTATCACAGGCCCAGATGTATTTGCCGGAGTCGGAATCATCTGGGTAACCGAAGTTAGAACGCAATCCCTACCTTTGTTTTGAGAGATGGAGAGGAATTCAGTGGGGAGCATACGTGTGGTGCATTGGACCGAGCATCCATCGTAGGATTGACTCTGACAGGAACTTGTATGGTATAGATCGGTATAGTTGTATGTACCGCCAGGAAAAGTCACAGTGGACCCATTGAGGAAATTATTCTCGTCGCGACACAGAAGGTTGTCCAAGCACGTACCACCAGACGGGCAGCAGATATTGGAATTTGGGCATGGCTCGTCTTCTTCGGCAATTGTGCCGTCGCGGTAGTAACAGGTGGAGGATGCGCGGCTAGCAAGCAGGATCACCAGCCCTATCTTTCCGAACCCCATAGTGACTACCTTGGTAGTGACTCAAGCGAAGAGGATGAAAAATTGGCGGCTCAGGTTCGGACAGAGGTTAGTGATGAGAGAACTTAGAAACAAGGAGACATAGTGAGGATAAATAGACAAGTTTTCCACAAGCTGCCCAGGAGTTCGTCGGCGCTTGACAAGGTTCAAGCTGTGAGACCTGATTGAAAGAAAACATTATGTTAGCGGTTAAATCTGGCTTGTAATTGGGCCACGCCGCGCGGCTCAGAACACTTGTGTGGCCAAGGTATTTCGCTCCAATGGTCTCATTCCAGAAATAGAGCCTATACAGAGATACGTAGAGAGCATGCTGAGTAGCAGAGGGTTCACCACCAAGCCGTCTCCAATTCCATGATCCATCTCCTCATATCGGCCCGTCTCGGCGCTCGCATGGAGACCGGCTTCGGGAAGACTTGACCCCTTTCATACTAGCTAGGGTCTTGGTGGGGCCTGGAAATGAGAGAGGAAGATGGGCTGGTTGTGTCCACTGTCAGGGTCTTTTGTTGACAAGACGGATGAGAAGAATACTGGTTTAGTAAAATCCCAAATTAGCAGTACACAGGATGTGACTATCCGGGCGGTGATCTGAAAGCTGTTAATTTTCTGCAGTGTCTCAGTCCCCCCTTTACTAGTATCATGCCTGCCTGTCGATGGGTTCAGGTCGACGAGGTGCCTGAGGCTACATTGACAATGAGTCGCTCCTGCTTCCTTCGATGCCTTGCTCGGCTTGTGTTGCTGACCACAATGAATTTGGCAGCTGTACAGTTTTTTTTTTAGTTATAGAAAGCACCCCCGGGGCCCCACATGGCTGATTCCGCTCGCATAAATCCATGCACTCATGAAAGCTAGATGCTGGTATGTTCTTCCCCCAGTTCGTGTAGGGCATTTCTCTACAAAGCATTGAGTACCCGTGTCCCCGTACTACAACGGAGTCACGAAGCGTACATCCAGGTTGGCGCTTGCTAGCGTCAACGAGACATTTGTATGTATTTGCGTCATGTAGGCTGCAGTCGCTTCCTTGGGACTGGCATGTCTGCACGCATTGCCTAAGATCCTTGTCTAGCGTTGTTGCTTGTGTGTGCAGAGCGGCGAGACCGATGCTTTTGTCGGCAAGTTTCCGTTGGCAGTGCACTGTGCAGAAGGTTATCCTGGACACAATTATTTTGGATGATGTCCGCTTCTGCTTGGTCAGCTGTAGTAGCAATGCTTTCGGCTTCTTCCAGGCCTGGGGGGCGGAGGGAGGGTGGTGAGTATCTGAAGAGCATGGATAATTGGAAGAGCTGACAGTAGGTGCAGTGGGATTTTGGAGATGATTTACAGAGGCACAAGTATTTGAGAATAGCTACCAGGAAGAGCCTCGATACTTCACGTCCCCGACTAAAAACTGCAGCGGGGCAAATTTCAAACACCAATGCACCAAAACTAACCCAGCCACAAGCTCGAACAGGAGCTGCCTACCGTTGGATTCCAGCGATTGAACTGCGCCGTGGTGATGCTATATTTTTGCTGGATAGAGAAACAGCTGTCGCTGGGCTTTACCTGATAATACCTCTTGCAGGTGTTTATAATCCTAGGCATTGGCTGGTGCAGTTCAGTGGCCATGCAGTAGTAGTATCCAGTCCAAAGGTTTAAGCAGCCGCAGGATTCCAGCGGACGAAGAGGGGCATGGAGTTGATATATGGGTACGTACCTCTGTTTTGTAATAGTCTCGCATGTGTCACCTGCTTGCGCTTTGTAGTAGCTTGTGCATGTCCTGACTATACCAGTCTGTGTGGGAGAAGGGCCTGATGGTGTGGTGGTCGTCGTGGTCGTCGTCCGGGTAAGTTGGGGGTCTACAAAGACCGCGTTAATATATGGGTAACAAGTCCCAGAGAAGGGCCCACTTACTTGAAGTCCCAACGCAAACATAGTATCCAAGCCAGAGCGAGCCGCATGATGACCCGACCGCGGGGTTCCAGGTGTAGGAACTTGATAGCGAGATACCATATTCATTGGCAATAGACGCACATCCGTCTCCTGATTCGACAGGATGGTATTAATTGCAGGTTGAGATGATGTCGGGTTGCTGAGGGGTAGGGCCAGTCACTGGCGGCCTTGTGGTTGTAGTTGTACTCGTACTCGTACTTGTGCCGGGGACATGAACGCAGATGTAGTAGTCGAGCCAGAGGTTTGAGCATTCTGTGGGGAGAAAAGCTGGTTAGAGCTTATATGTGACTTTCCCTGGCTGACTAGGGCGGAAGATGGAGGATAGAACAGGGGCATACCTGCGTTTATCTCACTATTCCAGCTACGAAGCTGAGTGTTGGTAACCCCGTGTTTCTGGGCGATGGAGCTATACTGATCGCCAGAGGAGATCTTGTAGAAGCCGTCGCAGGAGTCCGCAATACCGGGCATGGTGGGAGTCGGACCTGTCGGCGTAGTTGTCGTCGAAGAACCGGTAGCTGTGGTCGTAGTCGTAGTAGTAGCGGCAGTGGTGGTTATCGTAGGAGCTGTCGTGGTAGACATCGTAGTCGTAAACGTAGTGCCCGGAGGATCTTCAGTAACGGTACCGATGACGCAGTATTCAACGCTTGCATCTAGATCAGGGCAAGTGATGCCGGAGTTCAGTTGCTGTAATTCGTTGACAGATAGTCCCCAGGAAGCTCCAAAGGTCTCGCATGGGAAGCACCTGGGCAGCCAGGTGCACCTATCCGGGAATATCAAATGTACATCCGTCAGGAAGCTCGATCAATCCGTTGTTGGTCCTCACTTAGAACCTGACATTCGTTCTCGTGTATTGTTAGTCTGGATTATTAGCGGTGGTAGGATCCGCTTCAACGGCATTGAATCTCGACCGGGACTTGCACCTAACCGAGCCATAATGGAGACCTTAGAGCAACATCGGCTGCTCGCTTGATCAAGCCAAATGTAATATCATGCTGCGGCTAGCACCATGCGACCGTAGGGCATACCGGGCTGGTCTTCCGCCATTGGATACAAGCCAGCCAACACTCCAGGCTGCCTTGCTTCGCTTCTGCTCATCGGCAAGCGAGGTGGAGGAGACGAGGTGGCCAACGTGATGTAGACAAGAATGGTAAATCGAAGCTTTGCTCTCCCGACGCAGGAACCAGGGCCTCATCCAGGCCCAGGGACTGCCCTTGGCCTATTGGCCCGGGGGGCTCCCTCTCGTGTTCTCTAGACGGAGCTCTAGCGAGAATAGGTAGGCGCTACTGCGAATGGATGTAACCGTGCGCTGCATGTCTCACCACATGAAATGAAGCCTCGCCTGATTGTGTCGTAGCATTGGCGCCTCTGGGAGTGTGGTCTGGTCAAGCGATCTTGGCAAGTAATCTCTCCGGGACAAGTGCGCCTTGACAACTATGGATAATTGGCTCGCGACTCGCTTCCACAGTTGCTGCCAAGGCCCTCCCTCGAGGATTAGATTGCGGCGCAGGCGCTCCCTTTTACAGTTGCCTGTTGGAGAGCACAGATGCCAAGCAGCTGACTCGGAGACTCGTACCAAGTCCAGCACGAAGAACCCCGTAGCCCTGTAGGGCTGGTGCGGGAGATCAGTCATATGTACCCCTATCTATTTTGTTCAAGTCCTCACTACAAATCTTTTCCTCACCTGCCAGGTGATTTGGCTCTCGCTCCCTTGCAACACGGAACCCAACAAGTTTCAGTTGAATTGAAATATCCTGTCTTGGCATCTATCAAGATGCGCTTCTCCGCAATGGCCTCACTGCTCGCTGCTTCCATGGGGGCCGTGAGCGCAGTGAGCGTGGTGGAGGTGGACCTTGTGTTCCCACGCAACGACACATATGCGCCCACCAAGCATTTCCCCATCATGTTTGCTTTCCAGAATTCAAACAAGGCCGAACTCCTCAGCCCGTGGGTCTCCTACATCGTCGTTAATTGGGACGCCTTCAACGACAGCTGGCCAGATAACTCGGTTTCCCACCACCTAGCGCACGCAAACTGGTCAATCGCCGACCCATATCTATCATACCGATGGTACGACGGTTCGAAGCCTGGTCGCTGGTTGTTGAACTGGGAGGTTACCTGGCATAGCTGCAACCTAGAACGTCGCCCCGGAGACTTGAGTTCTAAAGCGCTCTCCCAGACCAGTTTGGGCGGGTCAAGGATGTTCACCATTGCGAACTCGACCGGCTCCCCTGACGAAATGGTGGACCTTGTCACTGCAACCAGAAACACCTCGTGCCCCGGGGACCTCAACGCCGTTGCCATCAATGTAACCGACGAAACAATGAGCTCAGACGGCAGCTCCAACTGGGGCGGCCATAACACATGTGCCGTCACTACCAACTCTACCACAACCACTCCAGCTCATACGGTGAACCCCTGTGGGGTCTCCCTGTCTTCAGAAATGGCGGCTAGTGTTTCCGCCGAACTGACTGCGCTCAGGTGCCGGAACGCATACCATCCTGTAGACCTGGTTTGTCCCAAGGACGACGAAAGTACCGCCCAGCGCCCGATCATTTTTGCTCTATCTGGTCTCTTGGCTACCGCCGGCGCCTCTGCGTTTCTTGCTATGCGATCCTGGTCACTGATATGATGTTTCTCGGTTTCATTGCCTCGCCTCGCTCCAGTCAACCTCTGCTTCTCCTTTTTTTCTTTTTGCTCTCCATCGTGTACTTAAGTGTCATGGCGACTAATATTGCGAACTTAATCAAGGAGCATGACCTTGATGGCGTTGACATCGACTGGGAGTATCCTGGGGCTCCAGACATTCCAAAGTATGACCCTGGCACTGCGGGGGAGGGTCCTAACTATTTTGCCTTTCTCGTTGTCCTCAAGAACCTGTTACCAGGCAAATCGGTCTCCACCGCTGCACCCTCCTCGTACTAGTACCTGAAGCAATACCCTATCAAGCAAATGTCCGCGATCCTTAACTACATTGCCTACATGACCTATGACCTCCATGGCCAGTGGGATGCGCACAACAGCAACTCTCAAGATGGGGTGCGAAACGGGCAATTGCCTCCGCAGCCAGGTCAACTTAACAGAGACGAAACAGTCCCTGGCAATGATCACCAAGGCAGGTGTCCCGGGCGAAAAGGCCATCGTTGGTGTGACTAGCTATGGTCGATCTTTTAAGATGGCTGACCCCGGGTGCTGGGGTCCCAACTGCCAGTTTACAGGGGACCGCCTTAACTCCAATGCAAAGCAAGGCAAATTCCCTGGCACTGGCGGGTATCTTGCCAATGCAGATATTGCTGAGATTATGGCCGATTCCTCTCGGGTCGTCAAGAACTTCGTCGACACCACCAGCAACAGTGACATACTTGTCTACGATAACAATGAGTGGCTCGGCTACATGAGCGCCAAGAGCAAGAGGGCACGCACTACCCTTTACTCCGCCTGGGGGTTGGGAGACACCTCTGACTGGGCCACAGACCTGCAAGAATATCATCCTGTTCCCAAGCCCGCTGACAGCTGGGTCACGTTTATTCGCCTCGCCAAGTCCGGAGTGAATCCCAAGGTGGATTACAAACAGAGTCGAGAACACCGAGACTGCGGTCATGGCTCTTCTTGATCAGGGTATATCAATCACCAGGCAGCTAATACCCGATGATAATCCCGAATGGACCCCAAAGGCACAGGGTGAATTCTCGGTCTATATGGGCCAAGTGATCGATGGATGAGCGAACATTGTCTCGATCGCCCTAGAGAAGTTCCTCGGCGGTCAAAAACCAGGACCAGATTGACGCCATTCGGGACCTCATCTCAGGCGGGAAACTCATCGAAGGAAGTGCCGACATCAAAGCTCCCGCGACCGGAAATCTGGAGACTGAGCTACGGGCCAACATTCTTAAGTGTGTGTTTGGATTCACCATTCTGGTGGTATGGCGAGCAGCTAGTACCCACGTGTTTATTATTGGCATGGAGTCTAACTGCGGTTCCTCTGATGATCACTATCTAAAGGATATGGAGCAGTATTTTGACAAGGACACCATGAAGGCCACATGAGCACGTATTGATGGGAAACAGTTCTATTCGGTCTATCCAGACGGGGATTCAAAAGAGTGCGAGTGTGTGCACAAGCCTACAGGAGGTGCCTGTGAGTGGTATTCTCCAGATAACTCTTTTTATCTAGTATCACCACCGAGTCTATTACCAAGTTCGCCAAAAATCGTGACCAGATTGGTGCCAAGGGGTATATGAACTGCAACGGTAATCTTAAGGCCCAGCCTGTCCTGTGGGGGATTTACTATATGTCCCTGCGTGTTCCATACGTTGTTCGTTAAGCTTTAGTTGGTGGTGCGTCTTCTCCTGTCGGCGTTGACGTCCGGGTTTTTCGCCATGGGAAAGGCTAGGTATTAGCAAGCATCTATCAATCCTCAGCCCTCGCTTGCTCCGGGTTTTCTTCTCAGCCTCTCATCCAGCGACGCGTGGTTACTACCATGAACGCCTTGGTGTTGCTCGGCTCCTGATTCCTAATGAGATCCCTCTGTAGACCCGGCTAGATCCTGATTCTAATATAGACATAGCATACTACTGTCATTTGACTCTATCATGGATCTATAGAGAAGTGTGCTAATGCGGCATTGACGGCTAATTGCGAATGGCCAGATATCATGGATGCGCGTTTATCATTCTAGAGTCCCATCTTTTTTCTCTTTTCTTTTTTTTGGCATGTATCGCAAGCTCATCTTATTTATTATCATCATTCTTTTTGGCAGACTTGTGGTGCTTTGCTTTCAAATTCTCCTCAAGATCCGTTGACGCGGCCTCTGGCTACCAATCAGGTGTTCCTGCTTCCTTCGACAGTTTCCTCGTGTTACTCCCTACAAAGGCACATTGATCTTCACAATATCTTCTTGCTACACCTCCGTTGATTTTCTACAAAACTGCCACGCTAACCACACTGACTCCACAGCTTTGCACTCAAAACCAATAACACAGACGAGCTATACCAGTGCCTCCTTATTCGCGGACTGAAGCAGACACTGCACCATTGTTGGCCTAACGAGGTCCAACCGAATGGTCCCAAGACTGCCTGAGATTACTCTTCTTTAATCGATCCCAGCGATAGTTGTGCAATGCCGAAGGACTACTTTCTCACGGCCGATTTCGCATTGGCATTGGCCACTTCCTTAGGAGCGCCTGTGCTCAAGAGACACTGGTTGACGACCTGGTTGCCGAGATACGCGACCCTATCGCATCCCTGGCCTGAGTTCTGCCGCGCGTTGCACTCGTCAATGCATGCCTCGAAGGTAGTCAGCGTGAGCCGGTCCTGCTTGGCGCCGCCAATAACTGTATTCACAGAGCAAGGTTAGTGATCATGAACAAAGTTCTTTCAAGGGTGAGGCTTTGAGTATGACTTACGCTTCCCACAAGTCACGTCCCAGCCATAGCTGCCTTGGGTATGAGCTTTACCACCTACACGACGATCTTGGTTAGCGAACCATCCTGCCTGCTGTGAGAGGAAAGAGAAGAAAGAAGAGATGGGATTTTAAATTGCGGAGTGGTGTTAGTGGCCGGGCTACCACCACCACCACCTCCCCCTCCTCCCTGGTTTAGTTTCGCATTGCATGCAGTCAACTTGGACTGACAATCCGCGAGCTGCTGCGCAACAGAGAGAGGTGGGCTCGGAGGACCAAAAGGGTCGTCTTCCTTCTCCATAACCAGGATCTTGTATGAATTCGGTACCGTCGTGGGTGCCGTGCATTTCCAGCACCTCTGTGCGTCCTTTCTCCAGGTGATGAGTTCTTCCGGCGAGGACGTGATCTGCTCCGCGCATTTGTCTGGGTGGTCAAACGTCCCGGGGATTGTGACGATGCTGTTCCTGTCACAGCTGCGTTCGCACGTGTATTTGAATTCCACGCCGTTGATGGTCACTTTGTCCTTGGGTGGACCGGCCTCGCAGATGTCTTTCCATGCCTGGTCTGCGTCGGCGAGGGCGAGGGGGAGGAAAGGGAGAAGGGCTAGGAGGGGCTGGACCTTCATGGTGAGAAAGTGTGAAGAAAATGGGAAATAATTGGGGTTGAATGCTGACGAATGGGTCAGACAGTACTAAGGAATGCTGTTTTCGGGGGCAGTAGGTTAGGCGGAGGAGGCTCTCTTCTTGGTCTTAAGCAATCAATCTCGCGCTGGAGCTGCTTGATTGCGGTTCAGTTCTGCCTCGTTTGAGATTAGGGTCTCCAAGTCTCCCTTGGAACCTGGCTCGAGCTCGCTTCGTAATGGCGTTGTGATATCTACGTCACAAAGTGCATTTCAGCTGGCACCCTTACGCCACCATCACCGTCGTCCTCGGATACCTGCAGCTAAATGAGGTGACGAAGCTGATGGTCGACTTGGAGATCCTTAGGTGTCCGCTTTCACGACTCTCCCGCGGAGTCGGGAGGGCTCAAGGAAAGCGTTCACCTCCGAATACGGCAGTTGAAGGGTGATTGCTGGCCGGGCGAAGGAAATGGCTTACTCCAGTTGCGCTTCTGCATGTGAGACGGCGTAGCGTATGGAGGTCCTGCAAGGATTGCATCTCCCCGTCGCGAGGGATGTGCGACATGCGGGGTGACGATCAAATAGTCCCTGGTTTGTTTGGACTTGAGTGGCTGTAGCTACGTACCATACAGTACTGGTCACTTTGGTACCATACCTCAACTTTGCTTTTATTGGTATCGAAGGTTGTCAAGGAAGATCATGACTCCTCACACGATCATGAATCATGGAAGGCTTTGGGGCTCGGGGCTTCTGGGGGTTCTCCGGGCGGGGGCATGTTCAGGAGTTAGGGGTGGTTTTGTGGCAAAAAATGGCTGTGACAACTCCTTATCCTCCTACTCCTCCTACTGAACTGAAGAACATGTTCCCTGATACTATGTATTCATAATCTCTTTTGAAGAAAGACGTAAATTCTGCAACAATGTGTAGCATAGATAGCATAGGATAAACCCCGACAAACAACCAAACAGTTGGACCTAAAACAAAACATCGCAACCAGTAGACCATCATCCACAGCCATCCGACATCAGCCAAGCCATAACCGTCCAAGCCCCCACCGAACCCCGCTGCCCTTCCTCAACAACCATTCCAAAGCTTCGAGCCGATCTCACTTTCAAACACATACGGCAAGTCTAGGGAACACACCCTGTCTTGGCCCCACCACCATAGCCCTTACCAATGCAGTCGCTGTTGCGCTGGTTGAATTGAGTTGTGGTCTCATGGCATGTCGCGCAGGCGAGGAGGGCGAGGATCACCGGGAGGAGACGCATTGTGGTTGACTGGTTGATTGAGGTGCTGTTGAGGGTATGCAGTGTGGTTAAATGACTCTGTTGAGGAAGGGTCGTTGGGATAGCATGACATACGCTTTGTATGGATCAACAAGAAGCCTTTGGTGCTCGAGATGCTACTGTGGAGATTGAGTTCACACTTGGGAAGAAACGATGTAGAGGTCTTAGAGAAAGAAGATGGGTGTTGCAACACGTCTGATTATATATCAGGCATGGGCTGGATGTACATGGGAGTCCGTGGGAGTCCATGGTCACCGGTTCTTGGAAAGAATTATGTACAGGGTATGTAAAACTTGGAATGTACTTGTAAAAATGCTCATGCAGGATATAAAATACGTGACTTCAAGGCAGCAGGCGTCCGCTGATCAGATGGAAAGAGGAGAGACGGAGAACGGCACTCAGCTCGCCACTGTTGTGAACTTTGACCACTTTGAAGTCACCATCGAAATTGAGACTGGATGGATAGCAGAGAGCAGGAAAGCAAGGTAGCCGCAGTAAAGTTGGGGCGGGGAGACTGGAGGAAAGAGACCAACAAGACACAAACAAACCCAACGGTACATATCACCTTGCATACAGAGATGCTCAGAATGCAAAAGCACCATTACTACCAGCTGAACTTCACTTTTGCTTTTTACTTGAATCCTTGCTTTTGCTCTCACACTCGGAGTTTGCCGTTCGGATAGATCAGTGTTGATCTCCAACACGCGGGCCTCTCGAGAATCCGCTGGCCATCTCCACCCAGCGCTCGGTCATAGTCTGCTACATATCGTTGACTGGCCTTTCCCGTGCGCAACTATCTCTGAGTCCGTCTGCTGTACCCATCTTAGACCTGTCTCTTTTGCATTCCTATCTTTAACAATGAGTCGTCTAAGGCCGTTCTCGTGGGCCATCTTTGCCCTTGGCATCTCAATCCTGCTGGCAACCTTGATCGGTGTCAACGCAGACGATGACGATGATGATCCATTCGGACCACCACCTTCTCAAAACCCTCTTGGAGCAGGACCCGATGATGATGATGATGACCCCTTTGGGCCACCACCATCCACTCCCGGCTCCGGCTCAGTATGTCCGTCGCCATGGCCGTCGACGGCCCAAGCAGGTCTGGGCAACACAACGACAGCCAATTGCCCTACCGGTTAGTTTTCTCCATGCCTTGTACAATATCCAACTGCTCGCTGAATATACAATAGACGACGGAAAGCTGTACGCCACATCTAGTGGAGATTACATGTACATCCAGTGTTGTGCGGAAAGGCAAAACGGCCGTCTTCTTGGTGCAGACGCCGTTGCCGACTTTGGTGAATGTATGGATCTTTGCATGAAAGACAAAACTGGGCAGTGCCGAAGGTTCGTTCTCTCGCCTCCATTCCCCATTTTTGCAAGATGAATAGGCTAAGAAGAGAAATAGTGTCATGTATTCTCCGGAGTCGACCGGTCGCCAGAACGGCCAGAACTGTGTTCTCTGGGCCCACAGCGGCTTTTCACCAGACGAAACCCTCTTTGAAATCAGCCACCACGCCTACTACGTTGAGGCCCCGTATGTCGACCAGCCTGATGATGAGATTGAGCTTTGTTCGACCCAATGCCCAGGTGCAAATAACCAAGTGTTTACTTCGAATTACGGCGAGGTACGTGTACACGCCTCCTTTGCATATCCCACGAACTAACAATTGAAAGCCTTTCTTGATGATCTGCGGCAAGCGCCACGGAACCCCCGGCGCCTCACAATACGTTGACTCCTACGAGCAATGCATCGACATGTGCGGCCTAATGGGGCCCTGCAACAGCGTGGACTACCACCACAAAACCGGCCGCTGCACTTTTGGCGACCACAGCGGCGAGCCCATGATCGATGCCCCCGGGTACGCCAGCGCCTGGTCCATGGGCTGTGCCGGCGCGTGCACGGAGTACCCCAAGCCTCCGCCCCCACCCGCTGACAAAATGTGCCCGGACAAGTACCATGAAGCGTTCTGGTCCAGCGGTGGGCTGCCGTTCCAGAGTCGCTGCACGCGGTACGAATGGACTGGGAATGTCGGCCAGTATACTCTGGATCCTAGCCCTGTGACGATGGAGGAGTGCATGAAGAAGTGCAGTGACGACAACGGGTGTCGCTGGGGAACTCTGGAGCTCGCGACTGGAAAGTGCACGGGGTACACGAGGAAGTACAATACTCGACAGACGAGCACTGAGGGGAAGATTACGGACTATGTGAACTTTGAGAAGCTTCCGGCGTCTCCTACTGCCTGAGGTGTGAAGTCGTTTGACCGGGCCTGTTGATTACTCATTTTGTATGGTTCTTCAAGTTGTATGGTGTGTCTATCTACGTAGTAGTAACTGATTTATGTGGATCCGTTGTTTCAATTGCTTGGCTTTAGTCTATACAGTATATCAATAAATCCTCATTCAGCTACAAGAAATGCTCTTTTCCCAATTTGAGCTACGGCAGTAGAACCACTCAGTCCGATCACAGTTAATCGCCTGTCCTCCAACTCTAGACGAAGAATCCCGGTCTTATTACACCGAGCTCAGATAATTGAACGCCCGATGAGGGTAGCCAGCACTTGCCAGTTTCATGGCTTAGAGTACAAACTCTTAGGTAATGCTTTTGGGCTCTGCAGTCCGGATCACACATCTCTTCCCGATAGAGTATGCGCATGTTTGCGCTCATTCCCTGCAAAGGGTCCAGCCGGTGTGCAAATCTGGCATAGAGCGTACAATGCACTTTGTAGTATGACTTCGCTTCAGTTACGATCCTGCCTGGGTTGAAGCAAGTCATCGAAGGAAGCGCCCTGAAACGTGCATTGTATGACAGCAGCAAAATGATCGACATGTTTGTGTGAGCTATGACCCTCGCGTAGCCGCCGATGCAGGCCGCAGTAGATCGAGATCGACGTCTTCCTTCGTGGCTGGCTGATCTGGCACTTCATACTACCCTGTAAACCCTCATCCATGACCGTAACTGTTACACGTATGATACCTGTACTCGAGTTTCAGGGCCGTGCGGGGACCATTGGCCACTAAGTGCGGTACTCTCGCGCCGGCCCGCGCTGTCATACTGTCGATCCCTCGAGCGAACAGGTGGTCGAGATCGGCCGCCCCGAGGGGCTGGACAATCCTTGCTTCCTACATAGTAGGGCGTTGACAAATCGAAACTACTTCCACAGCTCAATCCCTACAACTCCCCGCGCACTCCGCACGATCTCGGATCGATTACCTTGAGATCGCCGGGTAGCCTTGGTTCAGTTTGTAATCCATGCAGTGCTGCGCTCTATCCCCGATTGCGGCGCTATGCGTTACTACTCCGCAAGAAGCACAAACACGTACGTCAAGCAGGGCAAACACAAATGCGACTCTGGTGAGGGGAAGTATTATCGCGGTCGTCACTTTGCATTTGTGTTCAGCTGAAGCGTGGGACGGGGATCTATCTGCATGCAGAAATGGCTTTTCCTTCGGCTGTTCTTGATGTTCCTTCTTTACTTTTGACAGTCACTTTGTGATCAGAGTTGCTTGATCGAAGCTGGCATTGATCGACGATGGTTTGTCTGGAGAGGACTAAAGCGCCGGACATCCCCGACACCACTACTGTCGTCAACCCTTCGTCAACCCTTCGTCAACCCTTCGTCAACCCTTCGTCAACCCTTCGTCAACCCTTCCTCATTGCTCTTTATCTCTCCCATCCGTCCTGTCATCTATTTTCCCCGTGTGCTCAACAGTCTCAGAGCCATGGCCCCGTCACTACTCTTGACGCTGCTGCTTCTCCCTCTAGGCCTCCACCTTGTCAATGCTGCCTGTCCGGCCCGCTTAACGACGCTGCCTGTCAGCCCTGAGGTTATTAATGACCCCGTTTGTCCTGATGGTGAGTTTTTTTGATACCCCATTCTAACTTATCCCGCCGCCATTGGATGCTAATTGATCTTTCTAGACCATGGAAAGGCCATCATAGCAGAAGATGGCACACATTACCTACTGGAATGCTGCACAAAAGCCCACCCTGGCGTCAAGCACGTCAGCAGGGCCCCGGGCATCAAGTCTAAGAAGGACTGTCTGGAGAAGTGCCAGAGCGCCGCAAAATGTGACAGGTAAGTGAGTCAGTCAGCTACAGCCAGCCAGCTTCAATCTCTCCTCTATCCAGACAGGGGCGTTCCCTAATTTCAGGTTCGGTATGCTGACTTCTTTCTTCATCATTACCACAGCGTCGAGTACAACAACAACAACCAAGACTGTGTTCTGTACGAACTAGGCGAACTCTCGCACGAGGACGCACCCAGCGGCTCGCACGACTGGTTGTTCTTCGTCGATCCTCCCGCGATTCCAGCACCCGCCAATATCACTCACATGTGCTCGACCGATTGTCCAGCTGCGCATGGGCAGAAATATGTTTCTGACTTTGGAGATGTACTTCCCCATTCCTCTTACCCTACGCACTGAAAAAAAAAAAAGAATAGAGAGAGCGCAGGTGGCTGACTCCTATATCTCCCTTTAGCTCTTCCACATGGAATGCGGCAAGAGACACGGAACAGCGCCCTTCAAAGAGGAAGAGACCGCCACCTACCGCGACTGCCTGGATGGATGTGCGAAGCTCCCTCGGTGCGTGAGCATTGACTGGTCGAGTCGGACGAAGATGTGCTACTACGGGAAGCACTCTGGTGCTGCGCCGATTACTGCACGGGCGTGGAACAGTGCATATAAGCTTGGATGTGCGAATGCCTGTGATAAGGATGGTGGTGATTCTTGTGGATGTGGGAAGGCGAGGAAGGCTGGTGGTCCTTAGGGCAGGTTGGAATCGGATTCGGGATTGAGTTGTTGCCTTGGTTGTTGTGATCGTTGTTGTTGTTGTTGTTATTATTGTTGTCGTTGTTGTTGAATCAATGTCCATTGGGATTCTGCAGAGTACAAGCGAGTGTCGTTTATTTTGGTCTTCCATGATTGAGTCGCGAGGAAATCATGGACCGAGACCGGCATCTGTAGACCCTGTTGGGCTGACCTTTCAATGCCAATGGCCTTGGAAGATTGGCCATGTTCCGAGATAAATGTATCCCAAGCGCCGTTCTGACTCGACGTCATCCCAGGAAGGAAGTTTGCTCCGATAGAGATTTGGCACAGAGGCTCCTCCCATCCGGCTCCAAGCCGGATAATCCGTTGAGCAGCTCCAGGACCAGACGGCGAGCAGCTGTCACGAAACCGACGACTTGAAGCCAGTGGACATAAAGTGCACACACACAGTCCTAAACTCACACGGCTGCCTTCTGCATACCCTGACAACATCGCCACATTCGTGATATACATGCCCGAGCCGTCGTCAGGCAGAAGCACACAGAGAGCCGCGCAGACCATGACATGATTGTGTACTCTTCCAATTGGGGAACCGGCCGGAACCATTGAAGGGCACATTCGGTTTGATTATTATTATAAGTAGACACATCTTCATCGAAGAATTGCGCCATGTTGTTCAGCCTGTTATTCAAATAGAGGGACAATATATATACACTTAACGGGCCAGCACGACCCTGACAAAGTACAATATGTACAGAAGGATTCTAATAAACAAGCACCACAAATCTAAATCAACCCAAGCAAGACAGCGCCCGCAACGGCAGGCAACACACCCGGCGCAGCAGTCTTCATAGACGCCGCCCACCCACCTGAAGTCTCAGTCGCCACCGTCTCAGTCGTCGGCGCGGGGGTATATGCTGAAACCGTCTCGGGGAAATCACCCTCAGCGCCGGGGAGCTGCGGCGCCTCAGTTCCAATCTCCAGTATCTCATCGTCACCAGGATACTGGTTCACGGACGCAAGCCCCAGCATCATGCTGTTGTAGTCGACGGCCATATACAGATAGCTCAGGACCGTGCTCCCCAATGTTCCCTTGTAGGGAGATGGGGGCTCGGCGTCCTCTTTAGGGATTTGGATAAGGAAGTTGCATTGTCCTTGACTGGGAATGTGAGCAGAGGTGAGAAAGGCGGTCCAGGGGATATCGAACGACGCAGAGCCGATGAGGACGGTGATGGTGTGGTTCTCGGAGCTGCGGCTGCAGGGGATTTCCGGGGACGGATAGTACCCGTCATCGCGGCGGGTAGTTGTCATGTTGAGGGCGGCGTAGATGGCCATTGTGGTATCGTGTGGGAAGTACGACGTGACGTATCTGGTTTGGAGGTCAAAGGGGGTCTCGTCGAAGGTGGCATTTATCGGGGTACCGGTGGTGATGGTGCTACTAGAATTTGTGGTGGATACAAAGTTGGCGGCGGGATCCACGTGGACTTGGACACCGCGCACGGGGACGGTCATGGTTGGAACAGTATCATTAAACGAGAAGGCGTGGAGAGGGCCATTGAACTTGGCGGCGTTGATGCCGCCGAAGATTATGCCGCCGGAAGTGTCGTTGGGGTCTTCTTCCAAATTCACCTCTGTGACGGGGTCGCGCCACATACTGAATGACGGGGTGCCAATTAGGCCTTGGTCGACGAGCTGGTAAACGAAACTGGTGTTGTCTGGGCCAATGCCGATGGAGCTGTCTGCGCAATGTCAGTAGTGGGTTTGCAACGAGGTAAAAGTGGCTGAGGTGGGACGCACAGCTCGAGAAGCCATCCACAGTATCGAGTCTTAGAGAGACATTGGTGACTTTTGAATCTCCAAAAGTGAGTGTATCCAGGCCAGTGAAGTAGTCTGGGCGTTCATCTCGCCAATTTTCCACATCCGAAGTGAAAGAAGATGAGTTGCGAGGGTCGAACTGTCCATAGAACGAACAGTAACGTTCTTCGGAACATTCCTTGCTGTCGGCGGCTGGGTACAGCACATTAATGCCGGTAGACCGGGCGTCAACCAGCAAGGCCACTGGTTGCGGGGGCGTTCCGATCGACACATTAAGGTTGTAGCCGCCCTGTCTGGTCAGAAAACGAATATTTGAGACAGAATGCGAGAGCATACCTGATCCTTCACGGCCAGTGCTGAGATCGTGTCCCTGGCTTGCAGCGCGGGGATCGGCCTGGCTGGAGCCGCATGTAATTTCGCGGAGACCACAGCCGGATGATCTCTCTTGACAAGAGGAATCGACCCTTCAGCCGCAGCAGAGGCGGAGAGCAAGGCTGCTGTCCAGACGCTGAGGTGATGCGTAAGTTGGCCCATTTTGTCCAATTATTGCTGTTTTCGCTGCCTCCAACCTGGAAAGACGAGGCGACAGGGAACACTCCAGTTTTAAACTGCGGCTTCGGCGCCTGGTCAGGGGCAACAGGGCTGAATCTAAAATTATGGAGTACCCTTGACTAAAGCGGCTAGTAGGCCCAAGCTAAAAGTGCCCCAGTCCAGCCCTCATATCCAACGCGCAAAATTACTGGTTGTGCGAAGGCCCCGGCGTCGCCCGAGGGTGGACACCCTTCGGTCTCGCGAACCAGTGTTGTTGATTTAGAATTGGCCCCATGCCCCAGGGCCCAGGCACTCGAACAAGGCACAAGCGGGAAAAGACTGCCGGACCTCATATCGATAATGGGAGGATCATTTTGAAGCAAACTTGCAGCGACAGCGGACGGGGGATCGAATGCTGCCTCTTGAACGAAGCAAACGAGATTCATATGCCTCAATGTATCGGTCTCGGCATCTCGACATGCCTCTTCTAGTGCTTGGCTGCTCAGCTTGCTCTCCGAAACACCCATGGTAGCGTTGGTTTGGGACCAGGAGGGAATCAGAAGAAGTCGTATCGAGCTTCTGCGTATAGAGGTCACAAGCTATCGTACCTATCTTGCGTAAAAGTCAGCCTACAAACCTAAATTGCGATTATACATATCTCCGTTGGTCCATTCAAATTACTTGCCTACTGTGCATAGCTCCAAATCCCGGCCTTCGGACAATGCATGTCGGTCGGCTCTTTTTCCAATCTACTTGTGCCGACAGCCTAATTCTCCTTATCTGCAGGGTGAGTTCCTTTTTGTCTTTTTTGCCTTTTCTGCCTCTCCCACGCGGGTAAAGCCCACTTCACCATATACTCAGACCTCAGGAGTTGGTCGGCTGTGGGTCGTTCCGCAGGTTCAAACGCCATCATGGCTCTGAGAAAGTCCTCCAGCGCACGTAGTTCACCACCTGCAAAGTCCAATTCACACGTCTGCTCCGTCTTACCACGGCCCATATCCTAGAGGCGCTGACGCAGACGTCGGAAGACGGGAGTGCTGATACGGCGGAATTCAGGGATCCATGACCCATCCTCCTCGAAGAATTCGGAGCGTTTGGCCCAGCGTATTGATCATCTCGGCGATAATATCATCTCGATCCCAGGCAAATGTTTCGAAGAGTGGACGCTCGCCCAAGACCTCGTACAAGTTGACACCTAAGGTCCATATATCGGCTGCGGTTGGTTGAGTGATGGGCTCATTGAAGAAGTCTCCTGGTGGAGAGTAGAGGGCTGGGGTGTAGAGAGTCGGTGAGGGCGTTTGTGACACAATAAATGACGTCCCGTAGTCCGAGATGATGATTTCCGGGTCATCCACTTCGTTGGCAGGCATACTCAAAGTCATAGGATAGATGGCATGCGCCGGTGCGTGGGGTTCACGAGGCTTTCCATCCACTCGTCGGATAGGAACCTTGTAGGGTTTGCCAAAGCGCTTGTACAGCTCAGCTGTGCTTAGACCGTCCTCCCAGTCTGGCATGCGTAAGAGAAAGTTGTGCAAATGGAGATCTGCCTATGATCAGTACGCGGGATCAGAAACGCAAATACACAACCGAATGGTCCTCACTTCCGTGGCAGATGTCGTTTGCATGCAAATAGGACAACCCTAAGAGGAGCTGGGCAGCAGTAGATCTAGCAGCGTCCGGCGAAAACATGAGATTTGTGCTGTCCTCCTTAGACTTAGCAATACTACAGCCAGCAGGCTCTCCGACCAAGTACTGATGATGTCCGTTTGGACCGTGAAACCAGAATTGGTTAAGTAGCGGTGGGATGAATCGCTTTCCGGCATGCGTAAGTTTGCTCTTCATCAGGTAATGAAGAACATCCCCCTCGTGGCTGTCTGGCGAGGCTCTCGCAGTCAGTATCTTCAGCGATACGTAGCGCCGGCGTTGCTCATCCAGGGCGAGCCAAATTGTTGACACCAAACCCGAGCTTGTGAACGACAGTGTAGCGGCCACTACAAAAGGAGTCTCCTATGAGAGTTGGGTGGTATCCGCCGGGCACATAGCCCTCGAGATACTCAACATCTGCCTCAGGGTGGTATATATCTTCCATTGGTAGATATGTCGAGTCAGCCATGGTATGAAGGCATCAAAACGCGTGGGGTGACGTAGAGGCCCTGCGGTGACGGCTGGTCTTTGGTGCGGATCGAAACCGGCGCGGGAATATGTCCTGATTACGTTGACGAAGTATCGTGAGTTGGGAGAATGGGCGAGGGAGTCTCCAGCCAGCGTTCATATTTGTGTTCTTGTCCTTGCAGGTCATCGAGTGAGGCGCTACTAAGTACTGGCAGTACTGGAAAGGAGGTGTGGGACGGGCCTTCGCTGCCAAGGCCAAGGAATACATATGTAGTCCCTAGAAACAGGAGCTCACTAGCGTCCACAGGTAATAATGATAGTAGCTTCCGGAAGGACTCCAAGGAGAGAGATGACAGCTATCCATGTCCACTCAGAGTCCGGTGGGTATAGCACATTGTCAAAGATTCCTTCAGAGATGGTTGGATAGAAGCGAGAAGAGCTAGGTTAGATGGACGCGTCTATTGCTTGAAGCATGAGAAGTGGAAAGTGTTACTCCAAAGAGGTGTCAGCATGCTTCACCCATTGGTCTCTCTTTTCTGGATCAACTATTGTCCGTAGATGATACAGCACAAGCGCCCTACACCAGGCCTAAATTAGAAATACAGTGTAACATTATTCATGGTTATTCATGGAGCCTTATGTCTCTAATAATCGTGTTTGCTACACGTGCCCGCAGGCGCAATGGCAGTCCAACCAACCCCTCGCCCGTCAGCATCATTTTCAGCAAGCGAACATTCAGCAACAATTCAATTAAGAATGAAAGAACATTATCCTGCTTCTCCAAATGAAGATTCATCAACCTGGTCGAGACCTTGTGGACCTGCCTTCAACGATGGCATTATGCGTGAGGACAGCAATCCATCCCAACAGCCCGCTTGTTTATAGCTTCTAGTCATCTTTCTTGGAACACTTGAGGCTTATATTTCTTGCGATAATTTCCCCCGAATTTATTCTTACAAGTGCCTGGGATGAGAGAAGACAGGCAAATGCTCTTTTCTCGGAGGTTAAAACATCGCTCGAGCATTCGACCAGTGACCTGACTGTGAGTCCTCCCCTTGTGATCAATAATAGAAGTATCAATAGCGCTATATCATCTAACTGAGAGAAAGGTGGACTACAGTTCCCTGCCATACATGCGTCAGAGCCCAGCACACAGAAGAGCCGGTCACGGCGACGACTCGCTGGTTCAGGCCACAGGCCTTGATCACGTCCTCGTATGGACACGAGATCCAGCCTCGAGTGTCGTGGCGAACACCAAGAACTACCACCATGGTCCTTCGAGCATGCGATCTTTGGCGTCATGGGCGGGTTTGCTACGGGAACCAAAACCAAATACATTGACGAATCTGGCCAGCAACGAATCCTCTGCCGCATCCTCACACCGCAGGCCATCTCGATCCTCGCTAAACCGGAAACCACCTTGTAATCGAGGGCCAGGAGATAGAAGAGAGGAGCAAGGCAGATGTGTTCGCCAAATCCCCCGTCGTCGGCCAGTGTCTCTGGTTTGCCCATCAGGTGGTAGGGAAATTATTCCAAGGCTTATCCGTGACAACATTGGAGGCACACACTACAATTCATGTGGGTGTGCAATAATCATCTATGTGGTATGGATGCGAAAGCCGTACAATCTGTTGCACTGTGCTGCTGTGAGGGGGACCAACCAACTACATTGGAGCGCTCTTAATGACAGTAGCCGCAAGGTATACCTTGAGGAGTTGCAGAAATACGAAAAGGATCAGATCTCATATTGGAAGAAATGTATCCTTGACTTGACTTGGGGGGTGACGACCTTTAGGCCGCCGCCTGCGGGCCCAACCTTAATGTCTATAATGGAGCTCTTGGTCGAATGCCAACTACCCGTGGGGTATACATCGGACGAAAAATAAAACAAGATACTACATGCAATCGCAGCAGACGCCTCTAAAGGACTAAAGCTACTGGAACTCAACGGCTGCTATGATTTTTGAGGGAATACGCTCGGAAGGTTGAAACTCGTGCGTGAAGGCCGCCAAGGCCTCACTGTACGGAGGGTATGGGCGGTTGAGTACTGATGTAGGCCACGAGCCGAGTGAGGAAAAAGCCGTCCATGCGCTTTTTAATGTCTTATACGGCGGTCTGCACCTGCTAGCATGGTCCTCTTTTTTCCCGACCCCGGCCGAGCGTTGACTATGGAGGGCGTCGTCTCTGGGTCTTGTGACTTCCCTTGTGGGGAGTTCTCTGGATTTTGTGGTGGAAACTGGTGCGGTCTTATCACCGCGCTTTCCAACTTATCAGCAACTGGGATTTTATCAGCAACTGGGATTTTATCAGCAACTGGGATTTTGATATTGTTGCTGCGCCGCTGTTCTTCACGATACTAGTGGTACATATCTTGGCCAGGTGTTATTCTTGTTGAGGTCCTTATCGGTCTCAGACTCCTGCTAGCGGCAGCGTACTCGGTGGTTAGATGGGCCTCCTTTCTTCCTCATGGTTCTTGAAATATTCCTCTACAAAATCGGCTTATTGTATTGAATGTCAACAACCAACGCATAATTATAGAGGAGTGGTGCTTTATGACGAATGTAAGTACACCTCCTTCTCCATCTTGGAAGCAGACCACTAATGAGACCTACAAAGGATGATATTTTAATGTGTATGTCTTGAGGTCCTACTATAGATGGCCCAAGTACGACAGGTCAATCATGTTCATTTTGCTTGAACCTGGTATATACGGCGATAGGGTGTCAAGAACAGGGCCAGGGTGTCAGCGATGTAGGTGAGAACTTCGCGAAAACATCACCCTCCAATATCAGGTGTCGTTTGAGATACCTACTAACCATACTGATCATTGCTTCTATTGCGCCAGGCTAATACCGAATCTTTATACCACTCATATTAACATTCTGGACCCGATTGGTCCTCTCGTACCCGCACAGCCCGCTTACCATCCCAAACTCTCGATCGTTTCTGCAAGCGGGAACAGTATCCAGGTCCCCTGTGTCTGAGTCCTCCAAAAACAGGTAGTAACTCTCTTCATGACGCATTGCTCCTTTGAACAACATAGTTGCTACTGAAGAGATAGTGCCGCCCCTTTGAATAAAATTTCGAGAGTGCGGAGGCCATTCATTCGCATCTCGGATCAGGCGCACAACATTTTCTTCCGTGGGAAGCATTTTATCCCGGACGCAAGTCGCAAGATGCCTCCATAGGAAGCAAAACCCAATCCTCAAATCCTTCCGAGTAGAGAGGCTTTGCGCAATTGGCTCAGGAAGGTACTCAAAAAGTTCCTTGTTCTGAAAACACCAATTCTCTCCGTCACCATCAACTAATATGCGGATAAAGTAAAAAGTTGTCTCCGCAAAATGAAGCAGCATATCACGCAATCGAGGGCTGAGAAATCCGCCAACACAGTCACCGCAGGTACATCCGTACTTGAGTCGGTTTCGCTCGGAGTCTGACGCCTGTTCTATGTTATACCCTCTGAGCAGAGCCAAGCATGTGATTGATGCATCATCAAAACCTCTGAAGTTATCAGAAATCACCACTCTTAACATCCCGAAGCTGCGGATGGTACGCCGGGTTTCCATGCACGCCTCAAGAGCCTCCTGTGGGGTGCTCCCACTCGCGTTTCGCTGGGTGAGGAGACCGGGGCTCCTCTGCATCAGCCATTGCACACTGCGTAGCTTGGAAGAACAGGAAGCTAGGTGAAGTAGAGTATCACCTGCATCATCTGTGGCTTTCCATTTACGATCGTCTTGAGGTGAATCACCAAAAATGTCTTCGAGCCGAATGATACATTCTGCGTCGTCAATTGTAGGGATACATCGGATTAGCTCGTCAATAACGGACAAATCTGGTATATCCATCACCCTCTCAAATTCAGGCAAGTCGAAGTCCTGGTTGGCTTTCAAAAGGCGACTCGGATGCTGATCATCAGGCGAAAAACCAAGCCAGCGAGACGTTCCGATTCTTCGGAAGTTCAATTGTCTGAAGAACGAGAGAGCAGCATCCCCAATGCGCCTTCGGGCACTTACTAGGTCGAGTTCGTTTGACGTTGATTCAGAGACCTGGCGATGCACTTCGCTTTCCAGGATACCGGGCCAAGCAAAACAAATGAATTTTTTGCTCTTCCTTGAAGCCAGGTCTAGAACCGATTGAACCAGCCTAGAGCCTACCTTCCGCCGTCGGTGGGTTACAGATTCCGTCAGCTCATTGATCAAGAGAATATCCCCATCGTTCAACTCATCGCCCCAGGCTCCCGAACCTTGTTTCACCGGGTGGCTCTTGTACTGGGGCTGCAGACACCCAAACCGATCAAAGAGCTCGAACGCCAGGTCGGCGGTTTCTTCTTCTGGCTCTTCCATATCGCCCCAGAAGTTATGTCCAATCCAGTTCCTTCTAATCAGAAACGCTCGGCAGCGGGCGACATCTCCCGAATGACTATTATCTCGATGTGTAACTGTACCATCGATGACCTCTAACCACTCAAATTCAGGGTGGGGATCAACATAATCCTCCCAGTCAGAAACCATATCCTCCAAATCAGAATATTCATCGAAATCCGAGCCAAGCTCATCCTCTTTCCGTTCAAGGAGCTCTTCCCGAATATCTTGGTCAATGTTTCCAGCATTTGCCATACTAAGTGTATAGAATGGAGAAGCTTTAGGCGCAGCACCCCGCGGGTCCCATCGGCGGGCTTTGGTCGGCGAATATAGCATCAGTTTTATGTCGATCTGTGTTTCTTTGGCGATTGGAGTTCGGACATTCTTTCGAAGGCCATTCCTCGTTCTGGATCTGTTTTTGCGTACCCCGGACGATCGCTTCTTCGGAGGCTTTCGTGTTGACATTATCCCAGCAAGAGTGAAACTTGGTCAAGCCTTCGATTGCTTGGCGTTTTGAGGGGAAATGGGTCTGGCAGAAGTTGTGATGATGGGGTCTTCGCCCCCAATAAATAGGCGCTCGCAACCTCCATCTCTGCAAATCAGACCAATCAACCGACGAGCCTCGGACGAAAACCGCAATCGATCCTTGATGGCCTTGTCAGGCTGAACGCGCCTTGCCAGGCAGCAGCACCCTTCTTTTTACCTAGGCGCCGACTCGAAATCTCCTCTTGCACAAGAGAATCTGTCTCCTCGGTTGTTCTTTCCTTCTCCGTTTCCTCCGATTTGACATGCACACACATGATAAAAAAGCAAAGATATGGACCTCCCACTACTTGGAGTTCCCCGCCAGGAGGCTATCGCTCAGAGGCGCCAAGATATCCTCGATCAGACGATGATCACTTTCCTCCCTCGCTGCCAAACGCACTTCATGGACGACTACGAGAATCTTCCTGGACATCCACGCATGGCAACTCGGGACAGAATCAAACTCATACCAGACGATTATCGGAGGAAATTTCTAAGACGAGTGGAAATTGTAGTTCAGCATTGCTTGCAAGCCATTGACGATGAGGCTTCGGAGTTCAGCTGGGAAGCAGACGCCTGGAGAGATATTTTTGGCCGATTGAGGGATGATGAACGGTTAAGGATGTGAGTATGAATTATACGTACTGCCCAGCGGCGTCATGGCTACTACTAATCTAGCAACCGTTCCACATACAAGGGATAAGCGCGAATATAATTATAAGGCCACCCTTCTTCCTGACACTTCTGTACGGGCCAAGGATGGCTATGACTCATATATGGGCAAACGTATCCCGGATATCACGTTCGGCTTATCATCTTACCTTTCAGGCAACCCCGATGACGAAGGCATAGACGAGAGGGAGCGAAAGATCAGGCGATGTCTCCATGAAAGAGCATTAAGCCTCAGTACCGTGCGGTTTTATTCACCTGCATTAATGTTCGATGGGAAATGGGGCGAGACCACCATTCTATTCCCATTTGCTGTGTACGAGGCCAAAAAGAATGAGAAAACTGATACCGCCGTGAAGATACAGCTGAAGCTTGCTCTAAATGCATATCTGAAGATGCTGGATGAGCTGATTCACCAACCTGAACCTTGGAAGGAGAATGAGGAGTGTCAACCACCCCGAAGTACAGCCTTCCCGGTCTTTGGGTTTACGTCGGGCGGCAGTCTCTGGAAGTTGTATGTAGGCTACTTGCCCAACTGCTTGAAAGCAGACGACCCTTTCGAGGAAGAGGATCCGCTATGTGATACGAATAGCGTAAGTTATTGACTCAACCATTCCATTTTCTCTGCGCATTTGTTGACATATGGTCTCCATATCCAGCACATGAAATTAATCTGGTGGGGTGATCTAAGATTGAGGGAAAATGCAGGGGAGCTCCTAGATATAGTCGATCAGATCCACGAGTACGCAGTTACTACCCACCGCCCACTCGTTGCCCAGCATCTAGGAAGGTGGGTGACTAGTCAACAGATATACCGTGAGCTGTGCACGTCGGGGGCACTTGAGAGATCTTCTTTATTTCCCACACACTATGACTTGCTTCGGATAAAGTTCCACAGCCCAGAGGTTCGAAAACTCATCGGTAAGAAGAGAAAGCGCGACAGCGTGTTCACAGACGACGATGCATACCGGGCAGGTCTTGAAGCTAGGTTGAAGAGCTGGGAGAGGGAGACTTGCGCTCAGAAGAAAACCGTTGCTGGATTACAGCAGCAATCCCTGCGGCGTTCTGGAAGGATCAAGCGAATGAAATCTGGATCCAGTCTATAGTAGGGGCGGTGGGGGTATCAAACTGGGCCCTGGCACATGGGCAAACGCGGTTCTAATGGATATTCGGTTTATACCTTGATGGGATAGAAGAATCGTTAGCACTAGGAGAGATTTGCTGACAAGCCCAAGTCAATTCAGGATTTGAGCAACATCCAAGCCTTGATCTTATCCCCTTTCACGCCCTCGACCTCTCATCCTTTCCCTACCAAGAACTTTCCAAGATCTCTCTTTACCTCATCTGCATCCCCAAACCTATAGTCCCAGCACTTGCTCACAATCTCATCCAAGCCCTCTTCATCCAACTTCGGCCACAGCTTGTGTGCCAACGTAGTCTTCACATCCTTGGAGTGGATGAATCTTGGCCCGGGGAGCAGCTGAAAGGCCCATTGGAAGATTAGCGGGTGGTAGGGGGCAGCCAGGTAAATTCGTCGACTCCCGAAGTCACCGATACTCCTGCGGCCATCCTCACTTCCTCCTCTAGGAGCTACATCGTAGAATGATGCTTCTCGAGAAACCCAGCGAGCGTAGCAGATGGCTCCTCCAGGATGGGAAGTGCGGTCCAAGATCCCGACCCAGGAATCGAACAAGTCTTGGGCGATTGCCAATCACTTCGTACACGCGGGTGGTTTTCCACACGCGGTGCTCATCGGTCCCCGAGTCCCGGTTGCACATGTGGTCCTCGTCGGTGTAGTACTCCAGAGGAGGATCGGAGTCCGGGCTCAAGGCGTCAGCGAATCCTTTCTTTTGGAGGACCACGGTATCCTCATCGATTTGCTCTACTGGAATGTCGGAATTGCCAATCTCGGAATGGAGGCGCTGCTCACAGGGGATTTTTGCTCGCAGTTGCAGGATTTTGTTGAAGATGTCGGTGGGACGAGAGCCCGGGGCAGGGCGTAGCTCTAATCGAACGACAGTCCGTGCCATATTACAGGCGTAGTATGTAGAAACAGCAGAAGTCGGAGAGAAGTGGAGAGGAATGGGGAGCCGAGCGACGAGCCTGGAGGGAGCAGTGCCAATTCACAGATGGCTCACCTGCACTCCGATCCAACTCCCCGCTCCTGAGATCGCAGAGAGAGAATACTACCAAGCACTTACAAGGCAGCCTGTAGGAGCGGGTTTGCTCTGCCCCCGAAGGAACAACTATTCCTTCATCCATGAGAAGCGGTGGTAGCGTATACTCTCAGGTGCTTGTAATTAGGTTTGGGAGTTCTTCAATCTCATTAAAATCAGAAAACCGAGAAAGAAACCATAACTTACTATGTAGATGCGATCAAGCAGTGTAAATTAATCTCAAGACGATGAATCGATAGTTATTTAATAAATAGAGTCACTTCAATACATATATCAATAATAGAATAGTGTCAGACAATTTGTCAATGGCAAGGTGACATGTAAACGTGAATCATAACGGCATACAGAGTATCAACTAGATCTACATGGATTACACAGGAACATCAAAGATCGTGTTTCGCCAGGTTCTGTGCAGCCCAGGAGTATCTTCACCCTCTTCAATTGAATCATGGGCCTGGAGAGCCTCTTCGTGCCATAATTTCACAAGACTTCCAGGAGCATATACGTTCTTGAAGACACCCTTACCCGGGGCGTCAATACCGACACGGGCTTCAATGTCTGGGTTCGGAGCCGGCGTCAATCGCGCCAGAACTGCCCGGACAAAGGTGAAAAGGTCACGGGGGCTGGCAATGCGCGCAGCGCGGAGGCGCTCTCGAGCAAAGACCAATTCGCGGTTTAGCGCGTGGGCTGCCTGAACAATCTGTTCTGCGATTTGTTTCTCAAGGACTCGCCGAATCATATGCTTGAGGAACGGCTTCGTCAACCAGATCAAGAACCTCCACTTGCCACGGTGCACTTTGTAGTCAAGCTTGTGAATACGAACACGCACGCCGCGGAGAGTGAATATCTGCTCCAAGCGGTCTCGACCGACCTCCACGTCCAGTGAAATGTCGATTCCTCGCTTGTCGAGGAAGAAGCTGGCGATGCCCTCGTCCTTGAGATAGAAGAAGAGCGCCTTGTGTGTGCGAAGCCAGTAACCAAATTCTGCAGCACTCACGTTCAAGCCACAGACTGACACGGTGAACGTTGTTTTTAGGTCTGTCGTAGTCTTCTTTGAATGCCGTTTTACAACGTCAATGTCGTTTCGTGTGGTGACATGCATGCGGTAAGGAAGGAAAGATGAATAGTTGACAGTGTGGCCAGGCTCAAGAATAAGGTTTTCGATGAGAAGGTCCGCCTCTGGTGCGGAAATCTCAAGTCGAGGGATCGGGATGTACTGGATATTGCGCAGGACAAGGGGGAGGAAGACCTCGAGCAGGTCCGCGGGTAAATTAGCACGTCGGTTACGGTATCCACTTGAAGCATCCCTGTAGAGCTTGCGGGTTGCACCGAGTAGTTTGGATATTGCTTCATCCCGAGAAACTGACTGCAGAGCCCGCTTTGCCTGCGCGAGAAAGCTATCCACGTCCTGCCGGAGACTGGTTTCAGCGCCGACGTGCTTGGATTTCTCCTTCAGTTCGCCAATCTTATCCGGTGCAGAATCGAGGGAATCGGGATTCGTCATCATCTCCTGTATTGCAGACCCAATCTCCGACATCAGGTTCTCAAATTCAGGATCGCCGTTGGCATGTCGTAGCACTCCGTGGAGTTGCTGTTCCAACGCCTCCCATTCCTTACGATCCCCAAGAGTTTGAAGTAGGGCCCAGAACTTCTGTATCGCTTGCTTCAGATCCTCGTTGATCTCAGACTCTTCCTCTGCGGTTGATGCGATATCCGTCGCGGCATTCGCGTAGATGATCGCATATCGCTGCAATAGCCGTGCTAGAACCGAAACCGAGTCGGTGTAGTCCCTGCGCTCGCGAAGCTTAAGGACCGTCTGCTTCAGCCGATGAATCAGAGTCTCCTGCTCTTTTCCTGAGATATGCTCTTTGGTGGATTCCTTCGCGTCACGCCCAGTCTGAACGAGGCCGCTCTTGGCGACGTCCGCGACATGGTTTACTTCTGCCCTGAGTTCTTCCTGCGAATGAGTATGGCCTTCATCTGCACCGGCACCGGTTAAGGCCGCCTCGTCTTCCTCGGATGGCTTGATCTGCTCCCCCACTTTTTGTGACGCAGCAGATAGAGAAAAGGCCGTGTCCGAGAAGATCTCACGTCCAACTGTTGTCAAGTCCTCCGCAAACAGGCGAAAGTCGGAGTTGGTTAGCAGAAGGTTTCCAACAACACGGAGGCTATCATATGCTGATCACAATAGTTAGCGTACAACACGATAAAGCGTGATAGAACGGGAGAGAATTATCAACGGGGTAATTACCAGCTTTGGTATCTGCCTTTGCCTTGGTATGGGAAGCGCGCTCTGCAAGCTGGTCGGCGTGCACAGTAGCCCTGCCATGGGAGAGATGCCAGATGAATTCCTGCAATTGATCATCTCCGTTCTTGGCCTGCAAGAACTCGATCAACAATTGGATCCACAGGCGGCTATCGCGGACAAGCTGGCGGCCCACTGAGCCCAGGTCCGGGTTGCGGGGGCTGAATATGTCAAAAGCGAGCAGAGTGCGAAGATTGGCGATGGTCTGTTCCGTAGATGGCATGTAACCCTCGGCAAATGCGCGGAGCATCTGATAGCTGTGGATCTTCTGGTGCAAACGACGCTGACGGCTGGTGTCATCATCGTAGCGGGGGAGGAGCGGTTCCGTTTCTGCCCGCGACATGATGGGCGATAGATCGATGCGGGCGTACGACGTGCAAGTGCGAGCTCACCGAGGGGCTGTGTTGGGATGAAGATAATCGCCCGTCATGCAACGAGGTCGACGATGGGATAATGCACGGACCCAGCCGGACGATGACGGGGATGCGGATGAGGGGGTAATTGCATGACAGGTGTAGCCTGGAGACATCCTTGGTCATGATCCTGGAGCTGTTTGGAGCTCCTTGCTTGTCTCGGCCTGGGCCAGCTCACTCTTGCGTCACTGCCGCCGCTTTATCGTCAGGTGATCTGCGTTCTCCGATGTACATACTGACATGATCTTCCAACTTGACAGATGGACGAACGATGTTAATCGCGCACTGAAAGAAGAAATGTTGATCGGAATGCCCAGATTTGGATATGTGCTTGAGCAAAAGCAATCTCCATGATCAGCACCGTCAAGCTTTGCCGTTTCTGCAGGACAGGTTATCAGACGTACTCCTGATAAGAATCGGATGAGCCATTATAGCGAATAAATTGCTTTTGCTGGAGTTAATCAACTCCAGAATCCACAGACGGTCATGTTAGATTCAGCGTGGATTGCTATTTGGAGAGGTTTGTCGGGCTCTGAGGTGGTTCATGAGATATACTTCAAGCCAGAAGAAGCTCTGGGATTCTACCACTGGCAACTCGAAGGGAGGTCTTTACAAAATCATGACCCACAGCAAAAGAAAACGAAAATCATCAGCAAAGGCTGACGGAGCCGCTATGATCATCGTCCCCATCAATCAAGGCCCAGTGGTTCCAGTGGTTTCTAGAGGAACATGGCGACATTCTAGGATACACAGTGGATCGCTTGAAAATGGTAAATCTTCGGGGAGATTCATTTCCAAGAAAAATGACAGTTTCAGAATGACAACCTTGAGGTCCTGCAGGTGCCGGGAGCATGAAAACAAGGTGCCTGGCAGCCTGGTCAATAATTGAGGCCCAACTCAGGGGTTAGATACGAATAGAACTGAGAACTCAGAAGCGACCAAGAGTCGGACTCCAAGAGTTCAATCTCACCCCCAAATTGCCTCCCTTTCGCATCTTGGAAGGGACCAGAAATAAAGTTACCATTAATAATAAGACGCGACTCGACCCGACCGAATTCTCGTGACCACCAATAATGGGGCCGACAATGACAATTTCATTTGACGATGCTCTTCAGAGCGGTTTCAACTTCAAAAGTTCGTGCGGAGAAGCCCAGTCCAGGACTACTCCGTTACCCGTAGTAACTCCATCCAGCTTCCGATGCTATTCTCGGCCGGGACCGATCGGCTTCCCCCAACTGCCGCTTCAAAGAATAATAATATGTTGGAGACTGTTTGATGATGATTGCTGTTGGAGCCTGGGACGCGCAAGACAAAAAGATGCTGAGAAGTGCTTGGGACTCGCCAGAATGCGTGATTTTTTCCCTCCTCCTGCGCACTAATTAGTTACGTACTTTGTCTCACGCGCATCTGGCATGCCACTCCAGCCTCATGTAGGATGTCGACGTACGACTACGAGTCTACGACGAACTGAACCCGGGACCATTAAAAACCAAATGTTTGTAGGCGCAAGCACACACTCCGACACTCGGTCGTCTTCCGAGCCGCGCGTGTGGCTGCGGGGAAGCCCAAACCTGGTCGAGGTCGAAGCGATGAAGAATTCGTTGAGAGGCACGAAAACTAAATCCGTGGGCCAGAGGTCGATGCCCCCGGTCCAGAATCCTTCCTCTAGAGGTTAGCCCGACAGACTATCTTAGCGCCGGTCGGGAATTGCTAAAGGCTGCGAAGTCAGCTCGTCCATCTTAGGCTAATTATGCCACATGAGCCCCGATCCACCAGGGCCCTTTGACTGGGACGTGAAACTACTCGGTAGACCTAGTCCTGTTCCTTCTCTAGCGCGACTGGAGACTGCTCCACTGGACAGAAAAAAAAAGACATCTCGGGATGCCATGTCGGATGTGATTGTTTGAATTATTGCCTTGAGGGACTGGTCCACGGTGGCTGGTCTAAATGATCAGTAGTCAAGGTCTCAGAGAACTCGCTAAAACACGGCGTTCAAGATTTGACTATTGTGAGAGACAGATAACGCAAGTCTAGACTCCGATGCGATGAATCGCAGAGCTCTGACACCGACTCAACATTCGACTCAGCAGCAGGTCGTGTGCTCTCCTCCAAGCTCACCTGCCGCGTTCTGCCCCCTACATCGTAGCCACAGTCCTGCGAAAGAAATACCTCACCAAAAGTTTTTGGGCCTCAACCTCCTTCCTCACCTCCATCCCCCAATCTGTTCTCTCATTCGCCCTTGTTGCTTTGTTTCTTTTTCTCCGCATTTATTATTTCCTTGAGAGGCTTAGGTGCCTTAGGTACTGTCGGAAACGTCCCGTTTTCTCCACGTCCGCCCCGAACACGCTTTCATTTGCTGAAAAGCTTCGTTTCCCATCAAATACCACTCCTTCTCAGCAACGGTTCGCTGCCATGCAACCATCGTCCCCCCCGAGATATCCACCGTTTCGATTCCGGCCTTCCCTGAGTGGCTCTTTGCTCCCCGACTCTTCCCGATACCTCGCCCCAGAGTCATAGTCACAGCTACAGTCCTGGTTCTGAGTTCATAGTCCTCGCGACCACCTCCTTCAAGCTCGCAGGGCAAATCATCGTGAGTTTGCAATCTCGGAATGAGGTGGATTCCTTCTCAGGGGGGTTCAATGCTAGTGTCTCAGGGATTACTACATAAAATAAGGCCGTCGCCAGTGGCTTCGCCATCCCGGTTGCTTCTCTCTACACCTTCATCTCCTTCAGCTCGCTGTCATAGTACTCGTGCCGTGACTCACAAAACTTCCACAATGGCTCGATTTCCCACACAACAAAATCGTCCGGTCCATGCGACACCGTATGTGAACCATTCGGGACCAATGTGCGTTGCCTCGTGGTCTCCAGCTATCCTCTATATCTGTGCGTGTGGCTAACTGATATGTCTTCTCGGTAGTGAGCAAAACTATGACACTGCCAACCCTGCCTACATTCGCAAATACCTCCGCACATACGGCCTGACTCCTCCCCGCGCGGAAAGCTATGAAGTCCAGAAAACACGGTGTGCGTATACCTATACTTTAGGAGGGTGGTCGAGATGTGTCATGGCTTGGAAGCTAACTGGGCTGCAGGCCTTGCACAGCTGGCCCTGAAGCAGACCTCCATCGACAAGTTCCTCTACCTCAGCACCCTTCGTAAGAACAATGTGCATCTATTTTACCGCTTGGTCACCGACCATCTCAGGGTAGAATCCCCCAAAATCGCAGTCATAGCACATTTGCCGATCAGATTACTGATCGTCAAATAGGAATTGACGCCTCTCATCTATACCCCGGTCGTTGGCGAAGCCTGCCAGAGGTGGTCCGAGATTTACCAGCAGCCGGAAGGTTAGTTTCACAATTTCGAACCAATCCACGAGCACGAAATGGAACCCGAGCTTCTAACATTTGGAACTAGGTATGTACCTAAGCTGGGAGGACCGGGGTAACTTGGCCGCTGTCATCGCCAACTGGCCCCAGCCCAACGTGGAGATCACATGCATTACCGATGGCTCCCGAATTCTCGGTCTAGGTGATCTTGGCATCAACGGAATGGGCATTCCCATTGGCAAACTGGCTCTCTATACTGCCTGCGCTGGTATTCGTCCCGAGGCTACTCTGCCCTTGACACTTGACCTAGGTACGAGCAACAAGACTCTCCGGGAAGACCCGCTTTACATGGGTAGCCGCCGTGATAAGATCAGAGCCGACGAGGAACGGGAATTCTTGGACGAGCTGATGACCGCTCTCACCGAGCGTTGGCCCGGGTAAGTCATCGATGGGTTTAATCAACCCAAGACATCCCGAGATGGTCGGAAGCTAACGGAATTCCTTCATGCCTTGCAGAATTGTGATCCAGTTTGAAGACTTCAAGAATCCTTTCCCTGCCTTGGAAAGGTACCAGGACATCTACACCTGCTTCAACGATGACATTCAGGGTACAGGTGCCGTTATCCTCGGTGGTGTCATCAATGCCGTGAAGCGCTCCGGACTGCCCTGCAAGGATCACCGTGCTGTCTTCCTAGGTGCGGGAAGTGCCGGTGTTGGCGTCGCTAAGCAGATTGTCGCTTTCTTCATGCGCGAGGGTATGACCGAGGATGAAGCTCGATCATGCTTCTACCTTGTTGACACTAAGGGGCTTGTGACAGCGGACCGGGGCGACAAGCTTGCCGATCACAAGGTTTACTTCGCTCGGACAGATAACCAAGGTCAACAGTTCAAGACCCTCGAGGAAGTCGTCGACCATGTGAAGCCGACAATTCTCATGGGTCTCTCCACTCTGGGTGGTGTCTTTACCCCCGAGATTCTGCGCAAGGTCGCGGACTGGAACACCCACCCCATTGTCTTCCCTCTGTCCAACCCTTCGTCCAAGTCTGAATGTGACTATGAGTCTGCTGTGACTCACACGGATGGACGCGTTCTCTTTGCCTCGGGATCTCCCTTCCCCACCATGTCCTTTACCAACTCTGCTGGCGAGACCAAGATGTACTATCCCGGACAGGGTAACAACATGTACGTCTTCCCGGGTATCGGTCTCGGTACGATCCTGTCCAAGTCGGTCAAGGTCACCGATAGCATGATCTATGCTTCCGGTGAAGCTCTCTCAAAGGCTCTCACCGCGGAAGAGGTCGAGCGCGGTCTCCTCTACCCCGACTTGACCCGAATCCGTGATGTCAGTGTCGTCGTGGCACGCAATGTCATCCGGGCTGCCCAAGAAGCCAAGGTCGACCGCGAGACTGCCTTGCGCAACATGAACGACGATACTCTTGATGCTTGGATCAAGGCTCGCATGTACGACGCTCACTCCGAAGTCCACTCTCTGGAGCGGGAGGTCGGTGCCATCCTGTCCAGTCTTGGAGGCCTCAGCCTGAACGGCGTCTCAGAAGACCTCGACAAGAATGCTAAGCTGTAAGGACTGGCATTCTCCCCTGTTTCCTTCTTTTATCCTGTGATTCTCGGTGCAGCCCGATACATCGCACTTGGATTATTCTTTTTGGGTTTCGGTTTCCATTTCTAATACTGGCACGACCAGGTTTGTTCGAGCTTGATTTGAAGCGCGCGTTTCTCTGCTGATCCACTCCTTTTGCTTGAAAGGATGTGTGTTGTTCATGTATACCCCATCCTTTCTATTCACTATTGCATACCCCTTTTGGGACTGGGATTAGTTAGCTCATACACTCATACACTCATACACCGCGGGTTTTGGGTAAAAATGGATGATTCAATGATTTTCACTGCAGTTATTTCTAGATACCGTCATGCAGTAGAAGTACGTCTCGGTTCTTTTCGAATCCAGGCTTGTAGTCAAAAATTCTGCAAAGCCACATTGTAGTGGCTAGTGTGTTTGAATGGTGGTGTAACACGTGAGCGGGGGATGACCCCCAACATCCGGCGGAGACCAGGGTCTCATGGGGGCCGGGGCGCCTGAGTATCCCTGATTCTCAGCCTCACAGGGCTATATTTAAGCTTCTGCAAGTCTGTCAGATCAAGATCAAGATCCTCCCGTAGCCATGGAGTCCCCAGTCTCCACGGAGCCGGTGCTGTTGTCATATTCTGCAGGGTCCAGGGACCAGCCGGACGCCTCTGATCCGAGACCGAGTCTAACCACGGATCTCGTCAGTCCAAACACACTAGCTCGCATCTTGCTTCTCCGGCTCTCTTAGGCTCTTCTGCACATTTCGAGGCTCGAACCGTCTTGAATCGATCATAACATTACAAATCGCTGGCTGGCGTTCCCTTCGCGAGTTCATGATTGATGGACGAACTTTGGCCCGTCCCCACTCGCCATGCCTTCTCCTCTCATGTGGAAACAGAAAACCTCGGCTGCTCCTTCTCGGGCCGTTGAGCTTCACCAGGCTGCTCTCTGTATTACGTGTTTGCATGGTCGCATATCTTAAGTGTCCTGTCCTGCTTGCGACTCTCAATAATACATTCTTTGTGCAAGCATCTCTTTGCCGCGATGCCGTCTCTCAATGATCCAGTCAAGCTTCCGTCCGGGCTAGTGTTTCCCAACCGGCTTGTGAAGGTATGGAAAAGACTGCAAAATAGTGCCCCTTATGTACTAAGCCTATACAGGCCGCGATGGCCGAGCTGCTAGGCGGGTTTTGGAATGCCCCTACACCGTCTCTCCTCAAAGTATATGAACAATGGGGCAAAGGCAGTTGGGGCGGCATTCTCACGGGTTCGTCTTCTTCTATCAAGACAGCGCTGAGTTATACTTATCCATTAACCATACACAGGAAACGTCCAAGTTGATGTGAACCACCTCGGGACCCCATTTGACCCCGCCCTAACTGGCGAATACGCCGACTCCAACAGCAACAAAGAGCTTGTGGCAACATGGAAAAAATACGCCGACGCCTGCCAGGAGCACGGACCACCGTCAATTGTCCAGCTCTGCCATCCAGGCCGTCAGTCCCTTCGCATTGCTGGGCGTAGGGGACCCTTTGCCTCTCCCATCGCACCGAGCGCTATTCCCTTGGATATGGGGGATGGTTTCCTGCAGCGGTGGATGAGCTGGTTGGCGTTTCCGCCTCCAAGGGAAATGACACAGGCAGATATCGACCTGGTCACGCGGCAGTTTGTTGACTCGGCTCGTTTGATGGCTGATGCTGGGTTTTCGGGTGTGGAATTGCATGGAGCGCATGGGTATCTAATTGGTATGGCACCTTGGTCTTTACCTGGCTATTTAGTAGAGGCTAATGCCGAGAACAGATCAGTTTCTCAACCCTAAGGTACGAGCTCCTTACGACTAAAGTTCTTTAGAGGTTCAACAAATGCATCATAACGCTCACTATGCTCTGTTTTCTATAGTCAAACATCCGAACAGATGCCTACGGCGGCTCTGCAGCCAACCGCGCAAAGTTCGTCCTCGATATCTTCCATGCAATCCGTGCCGTTGTGCCCCCAACATTCTGCATCGGCATAAAGTTCAACTCGGCAGACTACAATTCTGCCAGCTTTGAAGACACAATGACCCAAATTGGTCTACTCGCCGAAGCAGGCATCGACTTCATCGAAATCAGCGGTGGTACATATGAAGATCCAAAGGTCTGCGAGCCCGCCTGTTTCTCTTTTCCTTCCTCCATCCCCTAATCCAAGGTTTTCTGAAAATACTAACAAGTACGCAGATGGTCGGTCCCACCAGCCAACCTGGACAACCACAAGAACAAAAAAGCGCTCGCACCGCCGCCCGCGAAGCCTTCTTCCTTGAATTCGCCTCGGCGGTGCGCACGCGATACCCAAACCTAATCCTCATGCTAACAGGCGGCTTCCGCACCCGCGCGGGCGCCGAATATGCTCTCTCCCAGAACGCCTGCGACCTGATTGGGATCGGCCGCCCCGCCGCAATCGACCCGGGCTTTGCAAAGTTATTACTTGATGATAGTCTCTCTGGGGACGAAGCGCAACTGGTGTTGAATAGGGTCGCTGTGCCGTTTTGGGCTAAGTGGGTTCCGCTCTCTGCTGTTGGGGCGGGTTGGGAAACGGTATGTTGCCTTCTTTTCTTCTTCCTTTCGTCTCTTTTGGTTTTTATTCTCGTTGTTTAAGGAGCTGTGGCTAATATGTCTCATTGTAGTCGTACTATACGAGACAGATACAGCGGATCGCGAAGGGTTTGAGGCCATATTTGCCGGTTTAATTGTATTGGTTGGAAATGGGGCCGAACATGGTTGGTAGGATAGGAACTGTTACTCCCGTGATGCAATGTCCAGCTATATAATATGAAGGGTATATGTAATTTAATATATGCACACAACTACTCATATCCTCCTTATACCCACCTCCCAACTGGCACAACAGGAGAACCAACTAAAGCGGCTCAAACGGCGCGGGCCAAAATCCACCGGAGAAGTTCTCCAGGGTCTCGAAATCAGGAACCCAAAAGGGTCCATGGCCTTCCTCGAGATCAATCCACGGTGCGAGCTGCATTGCCATGCGCACGCCGTGATCCTGGCTTGCCACATCCAAGGATGCCGCTTGGTTCTGATTCAAGTGGGGCTGTATGCCTGTCGGTTGTGGGTTTGTGGCTGCAGTGGTGGTAGCAGGGTAGTCGGGTGTCATTGTGGGGACTGAAAGACCAGGACCAGGGTCGAGACCACCATTATGGGTATGGCTAGCGCTGACACTAGCACTGGTATTACTGACAGGGCCAGTACTATTCGTCGTTGAGCCGAATGCAATGCCCGGACTGAAGCCGCCGAGACCAATGCCTGCGCCGCCGGAGACATCGACGCCGAGTTGTTGGGCGGTCATCAGCTCGGCCATGCCGGCTGTCTTTGCGGCCTCGCTACCCTGAAGCTTTTCCATGGCCGCGTTGACGAGGAGCTCGAATGCGTCGCGGTACTTCTTGACCCATGTTGCGCGCTCGCCCATGACGAAGAGGACCGTCGAGCACGCGCGGATATCGTTGCTTATGCGTACGGACCAGACGCGGTCACTGTGTGTCCAGAGGGCGTAGAGGAGGGTGATGCCCGCCATGAAGACTGTTTGCACGGCGAGGAAGGAGTGTCCGTATTCGATGGTTTGGTGGAGACGCTTGTGTGTTTGACAGATGTCGCCAGCGGCGCGGAGGCAGATGTGGAAGTAGGGATCTGTCAGTGGGAGGGAGGGAAGGAAAGGCTGGATGAGGAGGCGGAGGGCACGGTTGTAGTGGAGCATTGGGTAGTCTAGGTCTGAGCCGGTGAAGCGGTGGAGGGCGGATGCCTTCCATTCTTCGAGTTCGAGGAAGAGCGCGTCCATTTTGGAGCGGAGGGAGTGGAGCGGTCTGTCGGCGCGGTAGATCTTGTGCTGAATTCGCGAGTCGATGCGCCGGAGTTTGATTAGATATCTAGAGAAGGTTAGGGTGGTTATGCGGTGGTTGCCTGTAGTTGTGTCTAGGTTATTGTTGGTTGACGGAGAAGTGGAAGGCCCGGGAGGCGAAGGGGGTGGTAGAAGAGCTGGGTCACGGACGTCATCATCGACGTCGACGGGAAGAGGGAGGTCGATGTGTCTATCGGCAATACTAAATGGGCGACCGAGGGACATTGAGACGACGCGTTCGAGGTAATATACTGTCCAGAAGAGACGGCGACGCATCTGTGCAGTGATCGGGTCTAGGTTGATCTCGTTTGCTTTGCGGTGTAGCCCAAGGTCAATTGCTGTACGCATAGCAAGGCCAATCATGTACCACACGCCTTGGCTAGAGGCGGAACGAAGATGATATACAACCAAGAGCGTCATGGCTTCAACGTTTTCCACGGATCGAGTGTCACACATGGCTGGTACGTGCTGTAGGGCCGTGATATAGAAGCGCTGTAATCCTGTCAGCAGCTTGACTACAGCATTAGCTGGGAATTCCTACCTCAGGCGGAACATAATCATATTTCTCGCTTAGTTGCATTGTTGTTGCGCCAATAGCATACGTTAGGTACAATTTGAATATACCAAATCTCTCTGACTGGCTGAGGTCTTCCCTTTTGGCCTTTGCGAATCGCCATCGGTTCTCGTGCAGACGCCACAGATCCTTGCGGTCAAGGAATGGGTAACGAATATGAAGCCTCGTTAAATATGCATGGAGAATCCGTCCGCCCATCTCATCGTTTGGCGGCTCCGCGCTTTTCGCGAGGAGCTCTTCCATGCGCAATGTCCGTGGACGATCCATACCAGGACCCTTACCTGACGACGAAGGTTGAGGTGGAAGCCCCGACATCTCATGACCAGAAGGTGCGGTGCGTGAAGAGGGTCGGTTGTGCGAGGGGGACAAGACCTGGTTCCACACCGTGGCCTGTACCATCTCGCCCAAATTTGCCGCCAGTGACAAACCAGAGCTGGAGCCTATATACGCGGGTGCCTCAGATGAATTGATGGCAAGAAACCCAACAAGCTCCCCAACAGCATTGTGGTCCATTCCATTCCCAGTAGGGTGACCTACTCCAGGGCCTATATGTCCCGTCTCTGAGTTGTGAGGCGAAAGAAGCGCAGCTACCGGAGGAGCGACATGGCTGCCAGCACGGCTACTCGTTCTGGACTCCAGCCGCGTTTCAAGATATGCAATGCGCTCTTCCAAAGCGCGGGTGTACCTGTCTATGCATTAGCAGCGGCAAAAGTGCATACAGTTGATCGCAAGACCCACTCGCTCTGGGAGCCATTTTCCTGCCTGACTGATGCCTTGTCACATTCGCTACCGGCTCTAAGGCAGTTTGAGCAAACAGGGTACTCATTATCGCACTAAAAATCGTCAGGATCCGCACACATAAATCCAGCGATCCTAGCGGGTGTAGTGTCCAGGCGCAAATAGAATTGACCTTCTGCTTACGGGTCTTGCATCTGGTGCATGCCGTTCTCCCACGCTTTCGGGGGTTGTAATCTCGATATGGAGAAGGGGGCCGTGTCTGAGGCGTTGACAGGTCAGAGAAATTCATGACGAGCCAATAAATCAGTCATTATGGGCGTTGGAACCGACAACGTTGGGCAGTTGGAGAAGGGGTGTTGAATCACCATGATATGGGGGAAGAATGCCAAGACGCGATCCGTGGATCTTCAAAGTGGAATTATCGAATTGGAGAAGACCATCAGAAACCCTTGTCCAGAGATTATTCTGACCACTATAAGAGTAGATAATAAGGAAACAGTTTAGAAAATTTATCCTATCTAACAACGATAGTGTGATGGCCGGCGATGGGTGGGCAAGTCTGCTGCCCAAGTGTATACAAACTCATAGGAGATCAACAGTGCGTATGGGGAATAGAAAATGCAAGAAGAGAGCATATGAGCGAAAGCTTAAGAAACATCAAAGATGCCATAGTAGGAGAGGTGATAAACCGGCGATAATGGAGAAGAAATGCCATAAACAATAAATGAACGACGCAAACGGATATGAGCAGTGTCCCGATTTCTCAAAGCATGAATGGCTGCCGAGAATAGAATAGTCGTCTGGAAAGTGAACTAGCTCTGGTGGCTCCGTCCAGGCTCAGATACTGGTCAGCAACGCATGATATTTCAGGCATAGGTTACCTACCCAGTTCGGGATTGAAGAAAGAATGGCAGAGGAGGTGATGGATTGATAAGAGACAAATGTGTTGGGCGAAAGAGCAATTGCTCTCCATGATCACTAGTCCCTGTCTATGTAGGGCTATGTTGAGGATGCGGCGGCGCCATTGGGACATCTAAGGGTACCCCAGCTGGCGCCCAACCGGTCGGAGCTCCGTGCACGTTGGCCATACGAGTTCTGTCATATCTGTGCGCCTCGTTCATGCGTTCGGCTGCACCTTCGGCGCTACCCTGCGCAGTGCCGACTGGCGCTAATGGGCCAGCACCTGGAGGAATCACAGCATGGTCGTGTGCAGGACGTGGAGGCATGTAGTGTCCGCCGGTGACATGTCCCTGGTTAGGGAAAAAGCTCTGGTTGAGAGATCCGCAGGTCGTACAGGTAAATTCGATCTTGAAGTTCGTGAGCACTAACTGGGGAGCGGAGGGATGCCCATTCTGAGGAGTCTGCAGTGGAGATCTTGGCCGCCCAGTTTGTTGTGGGAGTGGTTGACTTGGGGAATGGTGAGGGAACGGTGGTGGTTGAGCGTTAGACTCTGGATGTAGTGTGTGATTCATAGATACTGCCTCATGGTTCAGAACTGCTGGGGGCTGTATGGGAGGGGTGGGCGGAGGCAAGGATTGCTGTGGTTGCCCTTGTATTGAAGGTCGCACGCGTTGGAGATGTTGTAGCTGTGGTGTTGATGAGATAGGTTGTGGCTGCACAGCTTGTCCGTGTAGAGGAGGTGCCCGGAGCGTTGGGTTATGCACGCCTTCTGTCTGGGGCGGCGGCGGTTGCTGCTGAATCCCTTCCATCTGGCTTGGCTGGGCGGATTCAGGCATCCATCGCTGGCCTGGAATTCCGCTGAAGGCCGGGCTCTCAGTTTGCCCTTCAACAGTCGTCGGGGGCTGACTTTCTTGCCGGTCCTCCCCCTCCCCGCTCGACGAATTGGCCGCATCACTTTGGTTTTGTGAACCGTGCTGCTGCAATCTGATAAGAGCCCGCTGGGCCTGCCTAGTCGAGATATCATATCCGTGGTAGCGTTTGACCCGGTCGACAATTTTCTGCGCCTTGACTTCTTCTTTTTCCATGTCGAATAGTTTGGGTATCTCGTTGAGCAAGAACCGTACATGGGAGGCCTCCGACCGCGCTGGGGTCTTGGTCGTGGAAGTCGCATTTCGTCGACAGCTATGACTGTCCTGAAGACTGCTGATATAGGTCGCGTTCCGGTTCGCGCGACAGACAACGCGAAAGAAGCAGTTGTTGGAGGACCTGCAGCCTATCACCACGCTTTTCTTGTTGCTCCGCGTGACCCGGAGCTCCCAATGCTGTCTCACAGAGATACTCCGTACCACTCCCTTGAAATCCTCCAACGAAGAGAACCGCTGGCCCACGTGGAGGCCAGAATAAATCTCTGTCATCACGAGAGTCGATCAGGGGAAGCGGCGCGAAGCGAACAGCGACTCGATAACAACGGTACTTTCCATCAGTGTAGTCCCATACGTTGTTGCTGGATCAGGAGTTTGCACGGTCGGTTTCGCATCGTTTACATGCAGCGAGAAAAACACGTAGATTCGGGCGACGAGTAGCAATTTTGAGCGATCAGAGGTAAATAGCACGGCAGTGGTGTTGCAAAAGAGCTTTCGCAAGTATCGGGCCGAGCTCAACGGTCTCGAGTCAAACAGCCGAAGCTCAACATGAGCCAGCAGATGCCGACAGAGCTGGGAGCAGCAGAGAGGCAACTTTCGGACTTTCCAGGGAACGTGGTGACGATGGCAGCAATAGTCGCGGTAATAGTTCGAGGAAGCAACCCGCAATGGGGGGGTTCGCAGAGGAAACGAGAGGGTCACTTTCCGCCTTAGCGTGACTGCGTTCTCCAAACTGGCGCTCTCCCCCTCAGAGTTTCAGACCGCCGCTCCCCATTGACTCTACTACTATTTATCCAACCCGACCATTTCCTCGGCCGCCGAACACGCGAAAAGTCCAATCCCCCACGTCTTGGACTCGTTGTAGGAGGAATAAGCACGTCCATCCGCCATGACGTCTTACGGGCTCCTTGATCAGGCGGACGAAGGTTGGCTTGTGCTAGCGGCGCAGCGCAGATTTATCTCAGAGCTAACTTTCGCCCAATCCAGATGCCCTCCACAAGTCGCGTCTCTTAAATGTCGAGGAAAAGCCTTTCAAGCGTATCTCTAAGCGCCTTCTGAACCCCGATTCGATTGTTATCTCGAACGCGACTTTCCCTCCCACTCCTCCGCCTGAGGGAACCGACGAAGAGGCCACGGCTGCCGCTGAGGTAGAGAAGCAGAAAAGACTCCAGGAATGGCGCCAATTCCGTGAAGATGCCTCGCTGGACTTCGCCGCCTTTGATGGTAGCATTGCGCGAATCCAGTTTCTACTCACTAGCAACGAAAAAGAACGCGAGCGCTATGTCGCCGAGAAAGAGCGGATCCTTTCCACGATGCAGGCTGTCAGAGAAAACACAACCGAACTGCGCGTTCAATTAGAAGAGGCCCAACGACTTCTGGCGTTGCGAAAAGGCTATGACGAGCTAACAGAAAAGATTACGAGCAACAGACTCCTTAAACCGCGAGAAGACCAGCAGGCGAATCTACAGAAACTGCAGGCGGAGATTGCGGATTTGGAAAGGCAGAGCAAAGATTATGCGGAGACCTGGGCGGAGAGGCGAGAACAGTTCGGCCGCATTGTGGAAGAGGGGATGCAACTTCGACGACTCATCCGAGATGAGAAGGAGGAGGTTGAACGCCGCGAGGGCATGCAAGAAGACGAGGATGGAGATGATGGCGAAGTCTCGAAAGGGAAACTAAGCGGCGCCAACACGCCTCGACCCGACCACGACAGCATGACTCCTTCTCAAGGCCAAGATGAAGCAGGACGCTCGCCTCTTGCCATACACGCAGACAAGGCAACTCCAGGCACTGCGACACCATTACGGCAAGTTACTACGGCTGAAGAAGAGCAGGGTGGTGTTGAGCAGGAGGATTCAGCGATGGTAGACGAGGGTGAGGCGACAGGGGACGAGGGAGAACGGCATGATGACTTAGAAGAAGGGGAAGAGCAAGACGATCGTGCCGCCGACAGGATGGATACGACATAGAACGATATTATGCATACATGGTCGGGAGTCATGGTCGCGGCGTTCACGTTGGTCACATTGAGCAAAGTATTCATTAATCTACATGTTTTGTGTCATCACTGACTTGCACCGGTTCATGCTAATCACCGAGTCTGACCATCGTGGATAAGGCCAGATTTTTAAGCGATCTCCCGTTCGGCAACTCGGGCGTTCGCGATGGCTTCCTTCGCGGCATTGATATGTTCAACATTGCTTTCAGAGCCCTTCTTGCCCTCTTCAACCTGTTGGAATGTTAGCCAAATACTACCCGCTACCTAGCGACTTCAATTACTCACCAAAAGCCCGTTGAGCTTGGCAATGGCTTCTTCGATCTTCTGCTTCAAGTTCGGGAAGACCCTCTCAGTTTCTTCAACGGCGAGCCGCTGTCGTTTGTCGATCAGCATGTCTAACAGCTCACAGTAGGGCCAGTAACACGGCTTACCTCTTGCCTCAGCATGTAATCCCTGTTTTCATCTTCGCTAGGATCTTGAGCTTCTAACTTCTGGATTCTTGCTTTCTGTTGCTCCAGCTCGTGGCGGTACGACTGCTCTTCCTTGATCAGGCGCTGGACTGAGCCTGTGGCAATCTCCAGTTGAGAACGTGGTGCCATTGCAAAATGTAATTGCTCTGTAATCATGGTTAGAGGTTGCTTAACATATATTTGACAAAGTATACAGCGAGCTGGCCAATTTAGATGCGGGGTGCTCTGCCACAAGTACAGCAGTATGTCTAGTAGCTTTCGTGTATGCCCTCATATCACGAGATGCGGCTCCGAGAATAAGGAATAAATGTTCGACGCTTACCTGCGATGTAAAGCTTCGCTTCTTCTCAGTATCGACGGTTTTCAGCCAGTCGATGATGTAGCAGCGTCATTCCATCTCTGCCCCTCCATGACGGCGTTGATGAGCGAAAAGAGTGTGTTTGCGTTGTTTGCAACAGCTTTATCGCACGTGATTTATCTTCGTCTCCATCTTTTCTGGGCAAACAATACTGCAGGTGAGCAGCTTCAATAATTCAGGGAGCTCCTCTGGAGTCTGCGGCTCCCCATTGCGGGTCCATAGATCGGGCAACAGCATGTGCTGCCATCGACCTGCCCCAGGGGTGGGCCAAAGGGTGGCCATTCCCCAAGTCTAGCAAATGGACTTGCAAGGCTGAGCAATGTGAAATGGATGGCAGTTTGCCCATTTCCGCCTTGTGAGGCTACCTCACTCTGACTTGTCCTTCAAGGAATCTTCAATCAGCGCCGAGAATGGTGACCATGAGGCTCATCGCTGCTTGGTTCCCCGCGATTGTCCTGCCGGGGCGCTGTGATTAGCCACTCGCATTGCCGTGTTTTTTTCGCCAGAAGTTGCCCGGCACGAGTGCCCGCAGGCCGCAGCATCCAACACGAATCATATAGCCCAAACACTCGCTTGCTTTCGGCAGCAAGAGGAAAGCGCGCAGCGGCAGTGCAAGGATTACCGGTGGTTTCCAGACTTTGTTGTCAAACATTGTTGCTCCCGGAGCTCATTTGCGCCCAACAGGGCAAAGAAAGAAAGTTCACCCATCAGTCTTATTAGCAATTACAAGGCCTATAAAAGGCCGTCTTTTCCCAGAGTAGCTACCTAGTTTCCCTTCTTTTCTTTACTTCGTTATTAAAACTACTTAGACACCATAATTATCACCAATATGAGGTACGTTATTGGCCACCACATTTATTTGCTCGAACACCCCTCTCACATGCCATATAGATACGCCATTGCTGAACCGAGCGAATACATCGTGCTCACCGGAGCCGGTATCGCAGATATCGAAATATGCAAGAAGGCCTGGGTGATGCCATGGCAGCGGGTGTGTGCTTGTCATACAAGGCTCGTCATGTTCACAGCTGATGCTGATGTTTCCAGTGCGCGAGGATCTCCGTCATGCCTTTCGACTTCTCCCTCAGTCTCCAGGCTATGACAATCGAAAAGCTACAGTTCTCTCTCCCCGCGGTTTTCACCATCGGTCCGGACGACGAGCTATCGGCCCTCAAGAAATACGCCCTATTGCTGTCTGGAAACGCCGGGAGTACATCTGCCCCTCAGAAAACCGACGCAAATCTGAATACACCCGCGACTAGGAATCATGTCCAGGATATTGTGAAAGGCATTATCGAGGGTGAAACCAGAGTGATCGTTTCCTCCATGACTATGGAAGAAATCTTCAAGGAGCGTCAGGTGTTCAAGTCAAAGGGTCAGCATAAACCCACCCAGCTTTGGGGGTAATATTCTAACATCGGGGAACAGTCATCAGCAATGTGCAAAACGAACTCGCTCAGTTCGGATTGAAAATGTACGTTTGAAGCCTTCCGTCTCTTTTGCTTCATCTATTCTGGGCCCTACTAACTTGGCCAGTTACAATGCGAACGTCAAAGAACTTCAGGATACCAAAGGCAGCGAGTACTTCGCTTTCCTTAGTCGAAAGGCTCACGAGGGCGCTCTGAACCAGGCTAAGATTGATGTCGCCGAGGCCCGCATGAGGGGTGAAATCGGAGAAGCAGAAAAGAAAGGACGAACGAAACAGGAAATCTCCAAAATCGACGCAGACACCGCTGTCCTCGAGACAAAGCGCAAGGCTGAAAAGGCCAAGGCCGACTCCGAGCTCATGAACCGCCAGACTGAGCTAGATTCCCAAGTCCAGATGGGCAAGATCATTGCCCAGCGCCAGACAGAAGTGAGAGACGCGGAACTGCAGAAGCAAGTCGAGACGAAGCGGGCTGAGACGGAGCTCGAGCGCCTCAGGGCTAAGGACGTTACCAAGAGTAAGGTTGCGAGAGAATCCGCTCAGGAAACAACAGATGCCCAATACTATGCCAGCACAAAGGCGGCAGAGGGAAAACTATACGAGCAGAAGATGGAGGCTGATGCGAGGTGTACGTTTGCCAATCATGCCAATCCAGAAGTAGAGATACTAACAGAGGCACAGTTTACCGTGCATGCAAAGATGCAGATGCAGCATTCAACGCTAAGAAGCGCGAGGCCGAGGGAGTGCACGAGATGGCCAAGGCGTACGGTGCTCTGATCGATGTCCTCGGTGGCCCTGAAGCATTCCTCCAGTGGAAGATGATCGAGACTGGCATGTACGAAAGACTGGCTCTGGCGAACGGCAAAGCCATCCAAGGCCTTCAACCAAAGATCACTACGTGGAACACTGGCGGTGGTAAGTCATCTGTCCAACGTTCTGAATTTCTGCTAATATTAAATAGACGGCTCTGGCGGTTCTGGTGACGCGTTGGGTCCAATCCGCAACATTATGCAGGGCCTCCCTCCTCTTCTCAGCACGATCCACGACCAGACTGGCATCAAGCCCCCGCAATGGTTCGCTCAGATGCCAGAAAGTAACCATGATGGTGGCGCTACCAAGGCGCCCGCTAAGAAGTAGATGGTTGCTTGTTGGTATAGTTTACCGACCTCGAGATATTCCCCTCCTTTAAACATTCCTTCGCTGCTGTCTTAACCATCATACCACTACTCTATGTTGCTTTAAGTTTGATACCACCTTCATGTTTTAGGTAATACCATATATGCTTTTTCGTTGGCTTCAGACAACCGCGGGTACCGTCCTAACTCGCGGGGACGTATTCCGCCATTTGCGTAGACAACCATCTGACCTGAGATGATGCGAAATTTCCATAGAACGCTCCATGTCATGTCTTCCCATATGCCTATCGCATTCTCGCACTTTGTCCTCAGCTCGTTCCTAGTCACTTTCAAGCCCATGACGCCCCTTCACCATGTATAGGGTCAAAGACGCCCGAAAAAGCTACTCCGAAGCTCTAGCAACCCAATATGATCTCATTAAATCCCGCGAGGAAATCACGCACGTTGACACGAGCACGTTGGACGCAATTCAAGCGACTGCGGTACCTTTGCATACCACCAGCCCCATCCCTTCATCCCCGAGTCGACAACAATTCTTCGAGCCCCGGTTAATCGAGAACGACAGCTTCTTCGACAGCTTTTGGAACTATATGCCAGAGGACCTCCCGTCAAGGGATACTATTACATCTGCGAAGTTTGTTTGCGCGAAGATAGATTATGTGTACTCGATGTACAAAATCCCAATGGAACCGAATCGAAAACCTTCCTTGATGGAGATGGCCGGTTGGGGCAGGGCGTATGCATTTTCAATCTTCCTTCTCTAACAAGTTTTTGAGTGTCATATCTCATGCAGCTTACAATTGAATCGTCAGCTTCAACCCAGGTATTCCCTGCCCTAGGGAATGGAACATCGAAAGCGCATACAAACTTCGCAGATGCGAGAGACCCCATGCCATGTACTCTCTTGTGAACGAGACCTGAGGCGAAGATAACCGGCTTTTGCGCGGAGAGTTACTCTCCATCATGCGAGTGGTTGGCATGTTCCTTGACAGCAATACTTATGAAGGAGACAACATATTCCCGGTGAGCTCTATAGTTGATTCGTGAGCTCCCTGCAGCAAGTTGAACTCGTCCAGGTGATGGTCTTCTCATTTGGGGGCATGAAAGGCCGGATTCTACAGGCTCATTTCAACAAGCGAGGTCTCTCGGTTTATGTCGGCGAGCTGTATGACTTCTCGACTCCTTCGAACGCCATGCAATCGACTGCGGTCTTCTTGCGCTACATGTGTAGCGAACCGAAAGGTCGGACGGTCTCTGGTAAGCGATACCTTTGGGAGCCCGGAAGTGATAATGGGCCTCAGTCTCTGCCAAATTAATGAGCGCTTTTTTGGAATAATAAGGTAGATGCGTTGGCAGGATAAGGTGGTCGCTGTATGAGCACATTACTGTTGGCAGCTCTTGAAGCCCAAGCCTCGCGGAACTTTCAACACCCTCCTTGGTCTATCTTTAACCAGTTCACCATCCTACCAAGTGAATATCAAAAGTGAAGATGAGAAACAAAGAATTTGAATGAATCGCCTTTACCTTTGAAGCATTCCTTGAGCCAGTCAGCTCGTATCATGTGATGTCGTCATCCGCAGGCTAGGTCGACACCGCCGTCCTATAAAAGGGCCACGGGAGTTCGACCAACTCTCGAACTCATTCCCTTCATTTTACAGTTGGATCTCAAATTCCGGGCCATAGTTACATACCTTTCTGCTAGTATGATATGTTATAACCCGTCCATGCCCTCTTTTTGGTATCTTTTTGGTTCCCTTCCTAGTTTACGACTATGCCAGCCCCGAGTCTGCGACACCTCTGCACCGCAACCGCGATTCGGAACGTGAAGTGTAAGCCACGTCTACGGGATATTTTGTTGCCAGTACTGATGTCTTGACACATTTTAGATCTTAACGATATCGGCAATATCCCTTATGAGCTTGCCCGCCCGTTCCTTTTGAAGATTGAAAGCCCCGAGAAACTGGTCAGTTGCCGCCAACGCCCATCTATACAATAAGCGACCTGGTCTCTAACCCGCAAGTCCAGAGGTCTTTAGAACTACAATCACCCCATCTTATGAAAGACGACGTCGAGTTATGGCTCGAATTTATCAAACGAGATATACCTAGGTCGGACGAGATATCATTACCAGAACAGCCGGACTGCTGGTACGACGTATATTGCGAACTACGAGAGCAAGTACAAAAGGCGGTGGATGAAGATGCGGAGAAACTGAAACTGGCCCTCGATGGGATCAGCTCAGAGCGGGCGAAACACAGCGCTGTACTCGTCGATCGACGATCCCTTCACCTCCCGCGGGAACGCCCGACGGCGAAGCAGCGGTATGCTTCATTCGATCGAAGAATGGGCGGCATTGCGCCGGTTTTCTCTTCGAAGAATCGGTCGGGTTCTTCATCTGACCCCCAGGGTTCCCCTATCTGGTCCTTTGGCCGGCCGTCGGCGCCCCGGGAGACGAAAAAGAAGAACATCTTCACTGCGACGAAGCGAAATCCTGCGTTAGCTGTTCCCACGAAGCAACTCAACAATCGGGCCACGCAGGTCCGGCAAGCCCCGCGCTCGCTAATAGAGGAGCATCGCCGGCCTCCAGAGTCTGCCATTCCTCAAAGACCAACCCTGCGAGTACCTGGGCGGTCGGGTTCGCAAGCTGCCGGAAGGAGCCATAGCAGCCCTGTGGTGGTCAATTCATCCTTACAGGAAAGGGAGGCTAGATTACGAGCGCTAACGTCTGGCCACACCCCCGCCTCTGCTTCACCGTCTCGCGCGCAGCCTCGCCCTCTACCTCAAGTGTCTTCCTCTGGAAGATCCGGCTTGAACTCCTCATCTTCATCCGCCAGACCCTCACCTGGCTCCCTAGCGACAACTGCGAGGTCTCAGCCTCGAACAGCGCAGGCCGCGAATGCTGAAAATTCTAGATCCTCAGAATCCGCATTAAACACGGATCTAGCAGCGTCGAGAGCGTCACCACCACGTGCAGTGATTCGAAAACGACCTGCTCCCAATGTTTTCATACAACCAAAGAAGAAAAAGGTGACTTAAGTCCCTTGCTCTTCTTATAGAGGACATTTTGCCTACTTATTACTAGCGATTGGCGTTGGTTTGGTATATACTTTATCCTTACGAAATTATCTTTGTCTTTATTGGGGTATAGCGATGGGCTCGACAGCCGGATTGGGGCGTATGGGGGTTTATAGACACGGTTATGGCGATCTCAGGGCAGGGTCGGTTTCAATTTATTCACATTTCAACGATGCCACGATTTCCTTCAAAGTCCACCTTTACGATTGTTCCACTGGGGCGTTCGCAGCGGTACACCGTGCCTACGGTCGTTCGAAGACCAAGTTTGCCTACGTCCTCCTGGCTGATGGCGGAGCGCGCGATGCGAGAGTTATTATATCATCATTGCATTCATAAATCACATGAGGTGGGTGCAGCACACTGCGATACTGCGTGCTAATCCGCGCCGAAGTTATCCCGACACGCAAGAACCCAGTTCACGGAGCTGAGGCATCGAAAAGAGGATGAAGACAATGCTCATCTTCAAAAAACCGGGTATAATAAGCGCAAACCACCCCCAATCTCCTCTTCCGAATATCTCGTCGTTCTCATCGTACAGCCTCTCCGACGTTCAAACTTGTCCCTTGTGTTGCGGGAAAAGACATATCGCTCGCATTCCCAGGGAGGTAGGTCATTCGAGAATCAGCGTGGGGGCGTCTAGAGGGCGTCACGGCCACCTCGGAGGGCAAGGACGAGATGCAGCGTGGCACCACCCTCAAGGTTGTAATCTTGCGCGGTCTTGTCATCGGCCCTGTGACGCATAAAAAGGTAAGCACAATACAAACCAAGCCAGGCTCAACCCAAAGCAACGCCATAGTAGAGGAAGAGCAACATACATTTGCTTTCCACCGAAGATCAACCGCTGCTGAACAGGCGGGATACCCTCTTTCTCCTCGACACGCTCCTTTATCCGAGAAACCTAGCAAGCGAAAACAGATTCAGCACCCTGGTGCGACAGCGACAAGAACCGTATCTCAGTGTAAAGAGTAAGTGAATACCTTGTAGTCGGCCTCGATGTCCAGCTCGATCTCCTTCCCGGTAAGTGTTCGGACCCTGAGGTGTTGGAGATCTCCCGTTAGCGGCTGCAATTTTGTGGCTCAGATGTTTTTGTTCACTCACTTGATCAACATGTTGAGATATCTGTCGTTCTAAACGAAACAATCTATTATGTATTCTGAGCGTGGAAAAGCGACGAGGCCGAAGAAGGTGATGGTGAGGGGAGGTTCGGTTGTTGTCGCTTCCAGGTGCTGATGGAGAGCGAGAGGATCGGGATGACGGAAAGCTCGCCGTGGCGGGGTTTTTGGTGGGGCTTAGCAACAGTGCTATGGAAGAGTCAGTTGTGAACCGTCAGTGCCTAGCATAGGTTTCCATCAAACATTCTATGAAACAAAGTATAGAAGCTGGAAGAATATAGCAGCTTTTGGAATGTGTTCACTGGGAGGTAGTTGGCTTAAATTCGCGCCACTACCCTCGGTTACACTGCTTGAAAAAAGAAATATATACTTGCCGTGGTCCAGCTTGTTTCAATAATATATATAGACTTCAAGTAGTCACTTGGGAAATTGTAACAGTTATCACTCACAAACAGCAAGCCATGGCTCTTCCTACAACTAGAGCCTCACAGGCCGCAACTAACCCATTTTTCCAGCTCATTCTCGACTGCAACAACGATTCTGTTTGTACCTAACTCGACCCCGCTTTCCTGGATGCATGCTAATTTCTTCATAGAACGAAATCCAAGCCAGATACGAAACTCACCGGAGCAACAGAAACGCCCTTTTCAGGGAGAAACTTCTTGACCAGGATTTCCCCGGCTGGCAGATTGATGAGATCTTGAGGAATCTGATACTCGCTCAAGACACAGCGAAGACGGACGCACAGGGCAGTAACAATAATGGACATGGTATCCAAGCGCCATTCGTCGACTATCGGCATAATCTGAATTTCTATGCCCGCCCACCAAAGCATATTCGCGAAATAGTCGCCGACATTCAGGCAAAGTTGAGGGATGTTGCGCCTAGTGAGTTCTGCCACCGGTCAACCGTGATAGATGGATGTTTGCTTCGCCATGAGCTGGAGCTGACGAGTCAAACAGCTCTTTGGTTCTCACCACCGGAATCTCTACACATCACAGCACTGGAGGTAGCCAGTTCCCGGACCGCAGAAGAGGTCGATGCCCTAGCTACACACCTCCACGACCAAACCGGCGCAGCCTCGAAATTGGTAAACTACACCGACTCCCCGCACCACCGTGCGCGCCTGGTGAAGCCGATTCTCAGCTACGATGCATCTGCGATGGCTCTGAGTTTCCTGCCTGCCGCCAATGAGCCTACAAACCACTCATCTCTGAAAAATTCGTATAGTTATCATCATCTGAGGCGCGACCTGGCAGACCAGGTTTTGGGGACTGGAATTACCTTGGGTGCTAGGTATGTTGTGCCCTCGGCGCATGTTACTCTTGCTAGGTTTGTGAGTCAGGATGAGGGCGATGCGGAATCTGTGACGAGGTTGGTTGAGAAAATTGAGGAGGTGAACTGTATGTTGAAAGAGAAATATTGGCCTGCGGACGGTGTCATGCCGGCAAAGGGGGAGTGGGTTGTTGGGCAGGAGGAGGGATTGGAGATGAATAAGGGGAGGTCGTGGTATGGCGGTGGAGAAAAGGTGCTTGTTGGGAAGGGGCTCGAGTGGTCATGATTTTTTAGATTCCACCGCGATAGACCATATACATACACAACGTTGTGCCTACAAGATGGCAGTGAGAGTGCTGACTGAAAATGCCTATTGCCTGAGGCATAAATACTGGATGGACATGTCTTGGCAAGCCCAAAAGCGGCCTAGTCCACCCACTTCCAGATAGGGCCGGGCTAAGCGAAACGAAATCCCACAACCCACGCCTGACCCGACTTGATCTCCCCGACAAGAGACAACTAACGACCAGCATCCCGGTAGCCGGCAAAATCAGTCAAAATGGTAAGGACGAGACCTCGTTATTTCCAATCCTTGTTATCAGTTCCTGGATTTCGAAGAAATGTGATCGAGCGCGAAAGTCGAAGAACGAGAAACGATACATTGTGCGGCCACGGCGAGGACGGCGATGACCCCGACCACGAACGAGATTGACGCCGACGATACGATTGAACCTGCAGTCAGTCTGCGAAATCGAAATTGAAAATTCATACAAATAATCGCTTGCATGAGAGGTTGCGGAGTTGATGAACGCATTTTATGGCAAACCACCGCGGAGGTTGTGGGAATGGAATACTCTGCAAGAACAGCTGCGCGTTCCGGGAAAAATCATCCTCGCTCGGTTCATATCGAATATACGGCCCGTTCGACCCTTCTTGACTCGTTTCTCGACTTTCGACCTCGAATCACCATTTCTTCAAATGCCAGGGAAAGTTCACCAGAAGCTGACTCGACTTCTTCGCACCAGGTCAACGTTCCCAAAACCCGCCGGACCTACTGCAAGGGCAAGGAATGCCACAAGCACACCCAGCACAAGGTCACCCAGTACAAGGCTGGAAAGGTGAATACTACCGCTCTGTACCGAAACAAGTCGAACGCATACTGATACCGGATTGCGATAATTCTAGGCCTCTCTGTACGCCCAGGGTAAGCGCCGTTACGACCGTAAGCAGAGCGGTTACGGTGGTCAGACCAAACCCGTCTTCCACAAGAAGGCCAAGACCACCAAGAAGGTCGTCCTCCGTCTCGAGTGCACCGCGTGCAAGACCAAGAAGCAGCTCGCTCTGAAGCGTTGCAAGCACTTCGAGCTTGGGTACGTCCATCGCCATATACCTACTACCCGACCACCACCGGTGGTGTTTTGTTATTGCGGATCGTATACTAACCCGCTGCTATAGTGGTGACAAGAAGACCAAGGGTGCTGCTCTTGTCTTCTGATTTTGCGATTTCCTTGTTCGGCTCTGGGTTCTGCATTGCACGCTGCTATTCCGGCGGAAAGCATATGATATTGGCAATGGAAATGAAATAGGATTTCACGTTTAGAAATCGAAAAAGAAATATTATATGACTCTGACTGATCGGGTCTCTTGACGAATTATCCTTTTTCATCTGCCGACCAGGTAGTGCGGCTTCTTCCCTACAACACGGCACTGTAGCTTTCCTCTCAACTCATCTCTTCTCGTGTCGTCTTTGTGGATACCATCTTCTTGACAATTTGTTTCGTCTCTTCATTCATTCTATGACACATACTACTACTACATATCTACATTAGGTACCGTCAACAGCTCGCTCAGTTGCTCTCCAGCTTCTTTCGATAGAGCTCGCCGCCGCAACCCCGTAACCGCGCAGCAGCCTGTTCGGGGGTAATGTCACGCTGGGGCTCTGCCATCAGTTCATACCTATGATGCGTCAGTTAACGGCTCGATCCAAAAAGAAGAAGAAGAGTCTTACCCAACGAGGAACTTTCTGACCGTCGCACTCCTCAACAGCGGCGGGTAAAAGTGCAAATGCAAGTACGATGCTTCGATCTCCTCCTTCGTCCCCTCCAGCGGCGCCTGGTGGATACCCATACTATATGGAAAATGCGTCTCAAAGAGGTTATCGTACCGCCTCGTCACCTCCGCAATCGCCTCAGCGAGCTGTAACTTCTCCTGAGAGTCAAGGTCAACGAGCGCACGCTTGTGTGTCTTGCTAACGATCATGGTTTCAAACGGCCAGATAGCCCACCAGGGACAAACGACAAGGAACGCATCGTTCTCGAAAACAACACGCTCCTGCTTTCTGCTCTCGAGCGCTGCGTAGTCAGCTAGCAGGTGTCTGCCTCCGTGCTCCTTGCGGTACTTTTTCATCTGTTCGAGCTCCGCAGCCGGTTCCTCGGGGAGTGAGCTGGTCGTCCAAATCTGGCCGTGCGGGTGCGGGTTTGAGCAGCCCATCGCTGCACCCTTGTTCTCAAAGATCTGCATGAATCGGTATTGTTCCTTGGGTTTGGTGATGCTTGCCGCCGGGGAATCGGGAGCGATTGTGATCTTAGAGGCGGCGTCTGCGAGTGGGGAGTTGGAAGATAGGTGCTTGGCGTAAATCTCCGTCCAGGCGTCGATGACAGGGACGATCTCGGCCGCAGAGAGATCAGCTAGAGTGAGGTTGTGCGCGGCGGAGAAGGTGAGCACGTAGCATTTTCCTGTGACGGGATCGGCGCGGAGGAAGAATGATTCGGCATCTGTGATAGTCCCAATTAGAAGACTGTTGTAGTTAGGTAAGTTGCGGCCTGTGACCTACCATCTGCGGCTTCCGGGTGGTAAGGCGCCTGCTCCTCCTTGACGGCGCTGTAGTCGTTCACGAAAACAAAGGTCTTTTCATACTTGGGGTTCTCGTCGCCCTGCGCGCGCTTGTTACCTGGGCACAAATAGCAGGTGGCGTCGTAGGCAGGTAGGGTTGTCTTGGAAGGGCTCTCCTGAGCTCCTCTATCAAGATGTCAACTCGTGCGCCAAAAAAGCTGACGTCTGTCAAGTCCAGAAACTTACTGCCAGGGACGCTTTGTCCGGTGGGGCGAGACAAGGACGTATGCGCCGCGGAGAGGGTTGTATCTCCGGTGGGAGATGTCGTCGAGAACGCTTTCAACCATCGTCGATTAACAGAAGACTCGAAGTTAGAACGGAGGTATGTCAGGTGTGTTAGGAAGAAAGAAGAAGCAGGAAAAAGAATTTATGGAGAGGACATGTGGAGGAATGGCAGGCCGTGGGGAACCAAAGAGGGGAATTCATCCGGACGCGGAGGGGCACTTTTCTCAGGCATACCACCTCAATGCCATCTTCCACTGGCACCGGGTAATTTCCTCCGGGATATTTATTGCGAGATAGGGCAAGCAACTTCACTTTCAAAATTGGCCTAGGATAATGCAGGAGTTCTGGCAGGGCGCACGACCTCGACAAGATGCTTCATGTAGCCTTCCAATTCTCGCAACTGCCTGCAGAGATCTACGATGTGGTTAATTGGCCCGGGGAGTGGCAGTTACACTCTCTTTTATAACTGCTGAATCCCCAGGTCAGGAACGGCTCGCCGAACGGCGAAATGCAATCAAAAACTTTGCCCGCCAAGTCGGGCCGGACAGATGCCTCAGGTTGGAGTCCCGCTGACGTCACGAGGGGCTCTTCACTCAGGCCTCACTATTTGTTGTCTTATCGCAGGTTAATGGGCTTGTTTTGTTCCTCATACCTAGTAAATCAAGAGTCAGCTGTGAGATATTTGGTATTTGGTGGTATGAGACGCCTTCAGTTTACCGCGTCAGACAGGTGAACCCCCAGCACGGTCACCTACCCCGCATTCAGTGAGTGAGCTTGCGCCATGGAGCCCAATGCCGCAGAAAGGCTCCATCTCTACTCGCTCCCTAACGAGGTATGTATGATAGCCTCTGGGAGATCCGGATTCTGGAACCTCTTGAGGAGTTGAAGGCTAAAATCCTACAGGTGTTCGTGCAAATACTATCACCGTTCACCACTCGCGAACTCCTCCAATTGGCCACCGTTTCCCAACGCTTCCACGCCCTGGTCCTGCGTCTACTGCATTACAGACTCTTGCTTTCTGCAAACTTGGCAGAGTACAAATTAATTTTAGAGTGCTTCCACCCGACGTCCAAACTGATTGAACCTCACGTTTTCTGCACATACCTCGGCACACCAGGTTTGAGTGACAAGTACGAGGGCGAGGGCTCGCTGTACGAGAACATCGACACAGCAGAGAAACTCGGGAGACTTGGCTCGTTATATTCAAGATTCGAGCCGGAGTCTTCCAGCGAAGAATCGCCGGCCCTGAAACGCCCAGTTAATCTCGAAGGATTTGAGGAATTTTCCCAGCTATGCGTGGTTGTGAATGTAGTCAAAGCATTGCCGGGGACCACCCATCTGCTCAGTGCGGTAAACGTCGAGGACGGTGTGATTAGGCTGTTCCGAGGCTGGCTAAAGAATCAAGCAAATGATTTGCAAAATTCCCCACACCAACATGGTACATTGTGGGTTACCCAGAGCAAGAATGTTGGCCTCAAATTTCGGGTGCGGGAAGTGACTAGGTTAGACTCCAGTCTTCCGGTGCTAATCCATCGTGATGAAGAGTCATTCTTGAGCTATGAGATAGTTATTGATGGTATGACCCTGTGCCCTTCATGGGCATCTGGCTCACTAATCATGGTTACAGAGCTCCTGGTGCGCACCACGCGCTTGCTCCTGACTGTAGAGAAGTCGCTTCAAGAGCAGCAACATTACCCCAATGCAGTGGTCTTTGGTAGAGCTTTTGGGTAATATTGTGCGATACCAAGGGGTAGAGACAGGTCTCGCACGCAACTTACGAATTGGGTTATTGGGCTTGGGTCCATCGAATCTCGAGCGAGTCATAGTAGAGATCGCCTCGTTTGCTGTACCACATGAGATGTCAGTATTCATGTTATGAAAGAAACAAGTAAGATATACCAGAACTTTAGTATAGCATAGTCCTTTCATGCTCTCATTTCTAGTTGATGTCCTCTCAAGGCAACAAATCCAAGTGCACGCTGATTATTCACTCACTCTGTCCATCATTATCAGCCCACTTGCCAGCTTATAATTTGCTCACTTTACCTCTCAACATTCTGCTCATTCTGCCTGCCCTCTCAAACACAACCTAACAGTGCTCTAGACTCCCGTCTTCTTCCTCTACTTCCACCTCTTGTTTTGAGCCTTCCTTGACACATCACTTTACTCAACCCACAGCAATGGCAAAGCCAACCGTCCTATTTCTCACCAACAGCGAGCTGGGGCAGGCAACGGTATGCCTTGCTGTTGCCCACGAGTTTCTCATCCGGTCAAAGCATGCAGTTCATGTTGCCTCGTTCTCGCCCCTAGAACCGGCAATCGCGGAGCTGAATACTCGAGCAGACGCTTTATCACACTCCGGGGCCAGCACAGCAACCTTCCACACAATCACCGGCAGATCTTTAGTCAAGGCCAACCTTGACAGCCACCCGAAGACAAAGTGGTTTTGTACCCATGACATAGGCTTCTATGGCGCTCTCCGGGCGTATTCCGGTCTGATACTAACCGTAGTACCTTGGGATGCGGCCGAGTACATGACAGCCTATCGTAGCTGCGTCGAGGTTATCCAAAAACTGCAGCCGGCTCTTGTCGCCGTGGATACTTTGTTCGCACAGGCTCTCGATGCGTGCCGGGCGCTGCAGTGCAAGTATGTCGTCTTGAGCCCTAACACTGCAAAGGAACATGTTGTGCAGCCTAAGCTTGGTAACCTTTGGAAATACCCGATGTAAGCCCCTATTTCCCCCCCAAAATGATGCAGATGGCTGACTAGGAACTGGAGATAGATTGTGTTCCGGGTATTCGTATCCTCTCCCACGGCGACACATTCTGCCAAACACGTACCTTGCTCTCACGCTCGCGTTGAAGATAAGTCAATCGTCCGCCGTCAACGCGATAAACGAACAGCGTCATGCGGAAGGAATAAGAGGTCCATACCCGGTTCTTTCTCCCACAGCAGGAGATACCATTCCAATGCTCCTGGCCTCGCGACCCGAAATCGACTTTCCCAGCTTCATTCCAGGCAATATCACGATGTGTGGGCCAATCCTGCGCCCGTACCTACGGCTCAGCGACGAAAGTTCAGATCTAGCAAAGTGGTTATCTCAGCGTCCTACAGTGCTAATCAATCTCGGATCACACATCTGTTTCGACAACACGCAGGCTAGGAAGCTCGCGAATGGTCTGCGTATGCTATTTGACGTTCGACCAAATGTCCAGGTGCTCTGGAAGCTGAAGCCTGACCACCGAGACGGTGCTAACGATTGGGTTGCTGCAGCTTTGACGGACATAATTGATGAGTTGCTTGAGAGGCGTGTGCGCATTGAAGAGTGGCTACCTGTCGAGCCATCGGCTATTCTCCAGAGCGGGAATGTCTGCTGTATGGTTCATCATGGAGGAGCAAACTCGTACAATGAGGCTATCCGGTGAGACTGTACAGAAGAAATTCAGGAAAGAGGTGGTTACTAACTACCGTTGATACAGAGCTGGCGTTCCACAGATTATCCTTCCCGTTTGGTACGACACCTACGATTTTGCAAGGCGCGTAGAGTATCTGGGTATAGGACTCTGGGGAAGCAAGACGAGTGCACCCGCGATCAATGGACCGGAATTGGGCAAGGCATTGACTCGTGTTCTGCACAGTGAGGAATCATCATCGATGCAGGAGAAGGCGAAATTAATCGCGTCGAAGCTTGGAACTAAGGAAGGACGAGTCTTAGCGTACGAGAAGATGATTGAAGTCATGGAGGCCTGAGGGTTGGTATTTTGGGAAGTATCTGCACTTCCTTTAACTGGATTTGCAAGCAGCGACGCCCCTGACTCATATGTTGGATGTATGTATATGAAGCACTAACCCTACAGTCCCCTCGGTGTAGAGAATCGGATGAAACCGGTTACTTTCGTACCGCAATTGGGGGCCGCGCCAAACCGGCCATAGTTTAGCTCTAGGAGAATGAGGTCAAATTTAGTCTCCAGACTCTCCAGATGCGATTAACAATCAATCTAGATTAAGACCTTGACTCCAAAACAAGCTTCCTGCCATCTGCCAGGTGTGGAGACGATCAGCGTGAGTCAATTGCGGAAGAGCAGGCCTCTACAATGTACACCAATTCCGCCGTTTGTAAGCGACGGTTAATGAATCAACCGCGAGGTATAAAGACTCCGACATCGCTCGGTCTTCAAGCATCATTCATCAATCAACACATACTCAATCCTCTCCAGCCATAGCCTTAGAGCTCCAGCATCTAGAACGCAAATCAAGAGACAATGGCATCAGCAAAAGTCGCCTGGATTGGCCTGGGAAACATCGGCCGCGTACGTCATATCATTGTTCAATGCGGGGAAGACCAAGCATCTTGAAGTTATATCAACAATTAACAGGTTTGCAGGGAATGAGCCGCAACATTGCCTTGAAAGGCCCTCAGACATCCCCCCTGGTTCTCTACAACAGAACTGCATCCAAAGCAACCGCCTTCGCAAAGACCATCACCGCCGAGAAACCCCAAGCAGCCATCGTAGCCCCCTCGATCTCCGCCGCCGTCAAGGACGCAAACATCACCTTCATCTGCGTTGGCGACGACCCGGCGCTCGACCAGATCATCAACACCATCACCTCGGACACCTCTGTCTCCCTCAAGGACAAAATCATCGTCGACTGCTCCACCGTCCACCCAGATACCTCGCGCCGCACGCACGCAACGCTCGCCTCACACGGCGCCTCCTTCATCGCCTGCCCCGTCTTCGGCGCCCCCAATGCCGCAGATGCCGGACAGATGGTCGTCATCCCCGCGGGCTCGCCAGACTCGATTAACGCCATCAGACCTTTCCTCGACGGCGTCACCTCAAAAGCAACACTCGACCTCGGGCCCGAGAGTGAAAAGGACGTCGGCCGCGCAACGCTCCTCAAAGTCCTCGGCAACACATTCATCCTAAACACCGTCGAAACACTCGCAGAGGGCCTCGTCGCCGCCGAGAAATCCGGCTTGGGGACCAAGGCCTATTCGGAGTGGGTGTCGACGATGTTCCCTGGCCCGTTTGCAAAGTACGCGGAGCGCATGTCGTCGGGCGAGTATTTTAAGCGCGAGGAACCGCTTTTCGCGGTCGATCTGGCGAGGAAGGATCTGAGGCATGCGGCTAACCTGGCCGAGTCGTCGGGGATGACGCTGAAGAGTGTGAAGGTTACAGATGATTATCTCAAGGTTGTCAAGGAGGAGAAGGGGGAGAAGGGGGATATAGCAGGTGTTTATGGGGCGATTCGTAAGGAGGCTGGGCTTCCGTTTAATAACGAGTGATTTTAAGTTGTGCATATCTTTACTTACGTAGGTAGCCTTGCGGTAGATCGAACTTCTTCAATAACTGAGGTTTTCCTTACACATTTTTGCTGTTGGCCGTTCGGATGTAGATTAGGCCTTGCATACCATGAAACCACCAGGGCCTATCAAATATCTCATCGGTGCTGTATGTATTGCAGCGAAGCGAGACCGCGTTTCTCAAATGTCCACTGCCCTACGCGAAGAATTCAAAGAGAGGGGTCGGACCCAAAACACAGAAGTTAGAACTAACCCGGGAATGCATCCCTAGGGGCGATCTAGGAGATGAACATGTACACATATAAGATCCAGCAATCCCTGCTTAAACCAAGACTAAGCGCGATTGATCAACTCCCACAGCTCAACTGCCGAGGATAAACCCCCGAACCAAACCTGAATTCGTTCGATACAACGCTTGACCTAGCAAAGAAAACCAATATGAAGCTCGCACTCTCTACGCTCATTGTGCCCCTCCTCATCACCGCTGGAATGGCGGCTCCAATCCCAACGCCTAAATCGGTTCGTGAATTGCTCTACTGTCTACTTTCCGGCGTTACTATGCTATATCATTTCTACTGCGTTAAGCTACAAGGTGTAGATGTAAAGACTAACCTTGCGCTGAATCGACAGACTATGAGTGCCAGCAAACCGGTTCCGCGCCAGCTCCAAGGTGGGACGCTCGCTGAGGCGCTGTCGAACGCGGGTGGTCTTTCAGGGTTTCTCAAGTCTGTAAAATTGCCGTTGGCGGGGGATGCTTTGGGACAGTGAGAGGATGATGTTAGTTTTGAGGATACTGGAGGGGTGGAAATGGGACTAGCTGAGAGTGTTTCTGTTCTTGATGATAGTGATGTTCATATTCATTTCAGTCTGTGGTTGGTTGTTTTGAGGCTCGCGGGCCGTGGCTATCGCTAAGGTATTACGTTGTATCACTTCGTTGAGTTAATCGTCGCAGAGTAAAAATGTCGCCCTCGGATTCGTTCGAGGTTGTTGCGGGTGTTGTCATAATCATGTCTCGTGAATGGGTCATCAGGGTCGGAAATATTCCGAACAGTAGTGAGGAAATCAAAAGGTTACAAAGACAAAGTGAGCGTGTGGGTATAATGTATAGCAGGATGAAAGGGGTTTCTCAATCTTCCATGTCGACGTCGTCGACCTCGATGCGTGTTCCTAATGCTTGTTTGCCCTCCTGGATCATGGCTTGAAGCTGTCGATTCAAGCGTTGTAAGCTCGCATCTTCTTCGCGTTCCCGCCGACGTTGCTGCGCAATGTAGCGTTGCGTTTGTACTGAAACCGGACTCTCGTGTGGCTGAGCAGGCGATGAGAAATTTGAAGACGGATGCGATACAAGAGCATTCTTTGATGGGCTTCGGCGATGTACGACTCGGCCGCGGGGGACATGTGCTCGTCGTGAACGAGGACGAGTTGACGGACTGCCGAAGCTTGTCGCTCCCTCTCGCGGAGAAACCAGAACCCAGTTACCGTTGATGTCTGCCTCCCTGGCATCTAGCGGGTATTCGCCTGGCAAAGAGACCGTCTCTTTCTCCGTAGAAGGGATAGGGACGGCTGAAGATGAAGGTAAGGAGGTAATAGGTGGTTGATTTTCATCGAGGTCCGGTGCAGAAGAAGGCTGTGGAGGATCGATAGGATAGCCTCGCCCACCGCCGGCGTAGAACCCGCGAAACGGACCAGACCAGCAGAAGTCCCAAACTTTTCCAACAACGTTGAGAACCGCACGGCTCCAGCGCAGCGGCCCAGCTACGGTCGGCATCTGTTCAGGTTGTGTGGGAGCCTTCTCGTCTATACCGGACGGCGAGGCAGCGATGACAAGGGACGGATCCTCACGACGGCAGCGTTTGCGACGAAACTCATCGGGTTCTTTTCCAGAGTCTGTAAGGCTTGCATCGAGAGGGGTTCGAGGGTAGTCACGGTAGCGACTTGGTCGGTGAAAGTCATGGTCCTCGTGATCGTAAGACTCGTCGAGGTCGGCGAAGAAGTCATGCACCGGGGGCGGAGGGCGATGGGGTGTTTGAGCGACCTTGACGCGAGTATGTTCCACTTCTGGATATCCTCTTTTACGATGATGGGAGATGGAAATAGATCGGTATAACGCAGACGAAGCGGAGGGTGTCGGAGGAACCTGAAAGAGAGGTGAGGGAGCACCAACGAGATCGAGTTGCGGAGGGACGGGCGAGTCGAAGAGAAAGGAGGAGGACTGCATGATCATTGATTTATTGGGTCATTTACGGGTTCGTTAATTCATGAGATGAGGAGTGGTTGGGATAAAATGAGTGGAAAAGATGGAGATGATGTGTGGAAGAAGATGGGAGAGAAAAAGGCGGAGTTTCCCCAAATCAGCAGAAATGAGCAAATCCATCAAATCCCAGCCACCAAAATAAGCCCCTATCTCAACAACTCTCAACGTCTCAAATTTGTCGCTCTTGGACTAAGCCATTACAGTCTCTGGTTCGTCCATTCTACACCAGCGGCATCTAATCCTTCCTCTCCGTCTACTAACACACACCAACCTTCCGATCCTCGCCCTCCATCTCCTGCAATCACTGCTTCGAAGTGCGATCGCGCGAATTCCAGCACGGCATTATCAAATGTCCCTGGCTGCAGCCAGACGGCAGGAATACCCACAGAATGGGCCTCCTGCAACAGAGGGAGGGTGACTGCAGGAGGAGTCACCACCGATAAGGACGTCTGCGCGGGGGATGGCAGGGCCGAGGGCGATGCGACGGTCTTGTAGGAATGTGACGGTGATAGGTCGATACTCGGGGCCCGGGGATTCAGAGGGGTCACCGGCAAAGAATGCTGATGATACCAGGCAAGAACTGTGAGAGTCAATATATGTCATTTGATCGCATGTCGGGTTGAGGGCTCGTACTCTTATAACCGAATTTGTGAGAGTCATTGCTGGCTCCTGCGACAGCAAATCGGGGCGACGAGAAGAAGCGTTTGACAGCGCCCATTGTGGATGATATTCACCTTGTGTTTGAAAGATAAAGTGGTTGGACAGGGTACAAGGGGGAACGGAGTGGAGGGGCAGCTGAGATTGACGAATATACCTCGGGTCATCGATTTCATCATCCTTGTGCCGGAATAGGTGCTCTATACACCGATCCTTACCTCCTGCGCATTGCATCTATGAGCCCTTACTAAATACAAGGTAAAAGAGCTCTCTCTCTCTCCATATCCTGGGGTTTGCTATAATAGTGATAGCGGTTAACCCAACACTACATACTGTAGAGAGTGCAGAGTACAAATTATATACTTTGGAGGATTTAATCCTGAACTACAACCTTTTTTACTCTTCCCACTAGTAAATAAGCGGTAAACTTTCTCGATTGATGAGGGTTTATTATGCAGACATGTACAAAGAAAGCCGGATATCTTTATGAGGTACCTGAAAGCTACTCTCAGCTCTATCTACAACTTAGGTAGTGTGGCTGTCTTCTCCGTGGCAAAGAATGGGAAGTGGAGACTGTGAAGGGAGATCGTCATCGCCCGCAAGGCTGGAACAAGGCAAACACTTGATCATCTCCAAACCTCCGCACTTTTCAAATGTGACTTCCCATACCGTCGGCGCTCATTGCTCTTGATCCTACTAATCTGCTGGATGCCCCCTTTTATACCCTCTAAACGGCTCTCCTCCGAGGAACTTCCCCCTCCCAAACGCCATGCTGTTGCGAAGGCCATTCCCGCATCTCCGTCCTCCGCTAGCTCCTCTTTAACCCCTGTCTCCGAGTCCGATTTGACGCCCCTTCCTACTGAAATCGATAACGAAGAGGACAAAGATGAGAAAGATCTCTCCGAAGCTGAGAGCGCAGATTCTGACGAGGTCGATTGGGAAGATGCGATCCAATCCGCTCCCACACTTGCCCCGGACTTTGTTTCCCCGCAGGAGAATTTGGAGTTGACTCTAGATCGCAACGAGGTGCACTTGGAAGACATCCTACAAGGTCAGAAAGCGCCGTCGAAGATAGAGCGTCAGATCCGGATTCTGATCCATCGATTACACGTGCAGTGTTTGCTTGCGCATAATACCATCCGCAATGGCTGGGCCAACGACTCGAAATGCCATGATATTCTCCGTGAGAAGCTGCCCGCTGCAATACAAAACGAAGTCAAGAAATGTCGCCGTGCATCAGGGCTCGATCCACCAGAGCCTACAAAAGAGCCCCCTCAAAAGAAGAAGGCGAAGAACAAGCGGCAGACCAAGGCACAACGAGACTGGGGTGGAGACTCGTCGCGCCAGGAACCTGGAAAGCCTGACTTGAGCAATGGGGACCCTATAATACATTTACTACGTGTCCTCGCGGCCTACTGGAAAAGCAAATTCAAAATTACTGCTCCAGGACTTCGTAAAAATGGATACCGCCCCATGTCCCAGCTCCAGACCCAGATAGCCGCCTTCAAACATAGCAAGGAAGATCTGGGACGGTTTGGAGAGAGGATCGACGGCGTGGAAGAGTTCCGGAAGGCTGCTGAACGCATGGAAGGCTCGCGTGACGTCGGCGCCCAGCTGTTCACGGCACTACTTCGTGCCCTCTCAATTGAAGCTCGACTCGTTGCTAGCTTACAGCCTTTAGGCTTCGGTTGGACAAAAGCAGAGTCATACACCGCTCCAAAGTTGAAAGAGAAACAGCAGGCAACAGCGAAACCAGAAACCGACGACGAAAGCCCTGCTACTAGCGACGAAGATGACGAGGACGAAGAAGAGGCTAAGCCATCTCGTGGGCGTAAAAATACACTGCGATATGACCATGACTTGCCTTTTCCTATCTACTGGACCGAAGTGGCCTCCCCAATCACCCACCAAATCATTTCCGTCGATCCATTGGTGCTTTCCAACGCAGTGGCAGCTACTCAAGAGCTTCAGTCTGCCTGGGAGCCTCGCGGGGCCAAGGCTGATAAGAGCAAGCAGGTGATTTGCTACGTCGTTGCATTCTCAGCTGATAAATCCGCCAAAGATGTTACCACTCGGTACCTCCGCCGACGGACATGGCCCGGAAAGACCAAGGGATTTCGACTTGGGAAGAAAGGCCCTGATGACGATCCCTTGGACTGGTTTCGTGCTCTTATGCGTGTCTACGAACGGCCGTACAAGGACCGCACCGCCGTTGATGACATCGAAGATGCTAAAGATCTGGCTCCAAACCGACCTACCAAGAGCAAACCGACCACCGAGACCGCCGATACTCTTCAAAGTTTACGCACATCCGTAGAGTTCGTCTTAGAACGATTTCTCCGCCGTGAAGAAGCCCTCCGGCCAGGCTCTGAACCTGTTCGCACCTTTACCCCCGGTGGGAAGAACAAAGCAAAGGCCAAGGGCACTGAAGCCACCAAGGCAGAGAACGTCTACCGCCGTTCCGACATAGTCAAGTGCCAATCCGCTGAGAGCTGGCACAAAGAAGGCCGCGAACCCCGCGAATCCGAGATCCCACTCAAACGCGTCCCTATCCGTGCCGTAACCCTTCTCCGAAAACGCGAAGTCGACGAGCAAGCTCGGCGAACGGGTCAAAAACCCCTCCAGGGACTGTACTCTATCGAACAAACTCAGGAAATTATCACGCCACCAATAGTCGATGGTATCATCCCAAAGAACGACTACGGCAACATCGACTGCTTCGTCCCGCGCATGGTTCCCGAGGGCGCCGTGCACATCCCTTTCCCTGGAACCGCGCGTGTCTGCAAGAAGCTGGGCATCGACTACGCCGAAGCCGTTACGGGATTCGAGTTCGGCTCACAGATGGCCGTCCCTGTCATCCAGGGCGTTGTCGTCGCCATCGAAAATAAAGACCTCGTCAAGGACGCCTGGCGCGCTGAGAACGAGGAAAAACGCAAGAAGGAGCAGCGCAAAGCCGAAGCTAAAATTCTGCAGACATGGCGTAAATTCCTTTTCGGATTACGCATTGCTCAGCGCGTGCAAGAGGAGTACGCCCTAGATGAAACCCATCACTTGCCCGATGCACACAACCCATTCGCGAGTCGGAGAGTGCCAACCCAAGCTCAGGCTCAGACGCCAACGGAGCATCCAGCTGGCTTAGTCGATGATAATGACGGGGATCGCCAGGAATACGACGTTGACCGTGGCGGCGGGTTCCTCCTTGGTGGGCATGACGACGATGATGCTGGGGATTTGATAGTAGAAGAGAGACAGCCTCCCGTGAGACGGGTTCCGAACATCTCTCGAGGCGAGTCTCCTGTTTCTTCCGTTGAAGAAGAGCCAGAGCCGTATTTGGAGTCTAGCGAGGAGGAATCACCCCCCCAGCAGAAGCGCAGGCGCACTCGGAACACGAATCGGCGTAAATGATGGGCTTGTATGTTATTTCGGAGTTTCGAGGAAGGGAAAGGATTTGGTCGATTTTCATGATAATGGATTCCGGGGTTATGGTATGAGAATTAGATGATCGTTGCTCGCGCATGCTACATTGGGCTCTCTCTATAATCCCACGCATCGAGCGGTTTGCTCGTTATCATATTTCAAATACGCAGTACGTGGCCCACAAGTAGCTACAAAGCCTCTACAAATTTCGGAATCAGTTAAGCACATGAGTTTCTATCAAGGTTGTGTATCATAGTAAATTCCCAGGTAGCACCTATGAAGCGAGGCTACCACGGCTTGAGTAAATATCTTCTTGAAGGTTAGTTGACAATCTTTGCGTGACTTGATCATTGATAGAGTATTCAATTATTGTTATTAGTCTATATAGTAGTCATAGGATGGTATCTCTCCAAGCATAATCGTACCACATCAAGCGGTTCTTGAGAGATAGTGATTACCCTTCCTCCCAATCCACATCCTCACTTAGGTCGAAATCTCCTATCTGGCTAACATGGACAGCCGGCGAGGTAACGGGGCTCAGCGCAATACGCGGCCGAGATTTAAAAACACTTGCATAATCAGCCTCTTCTTCGAAGAGCTCGTCCCGCGGCGTCGAAGCGCGACTAGGAAAATCAGCCGCAGAAGCTCTTGGAGGGGTCTCGAATTGGTTGACGGGAAATGAGACGCGGGATTTTCGTGATCTTGGGTTGGGACGCGGAAGTTCACGCGGGGGTGGGAGGAGGGACATGGATTTGCGTGTGCGTTCTGTGAGGGTGAAGCGCTTTGGTGGCTCGGTGTCAAGGGGTTGTTCTGTTGGGTACTCGTCTACCGTGGTCTCATCCGAAGGACTTTCGAGCGGTTCTGATGGAGGTACGAATATCTCTGGCCGAGTGATAGACGGTATGGGTCTCGATAACCTGTGTGTAGGCTCAGGTAGAGGTACGGAGTCAGGTTCGGGTTCAGGTTCGGGCTCCGGCTCGAGCTCTGGCTCAGGGATTGAGGTTGTGGGGACATCCTTTTCGGATGCCAATCCATTGATCTGTTCCATCGCTTTGGATACTGAGCATAGAAGGCTCTGGTCATCGGCGTTGAGAATGCTCCGGCCCTCAGGTTGCCTCACAGCTTTGGAGATACTGGCGATGGTGAGGTTCTGGTGGTCCCGGAAGGCCAGCTGTGGCGTGGTTTTGCCCGCAGGCTTTGACGGTGATGCTGACCCGGAGCCCTTGAGAGATTCCGTATATTGGTGCCACCTTTGTAAACGTGCTCGCTGACGCGAAACACGGCTCTCCAGGTCTGTCACCAGGTCTGGACGTGAGGCGGTGGTGCGGAGATTATCGACTGTCGACTCCTTCGCTCGAGACCAGGCACTGTCAAACGGCAGCTCTAAAAATGCATCGCGGCCGCTGCTAAGTCCACCGTAAAGTAGAGTATTGGCCCATTCGACACTCCCTCGCCAATTGGCCTTGACCTCAAGGGAAAGAGCTTCGAGGTCAGCGTCCTGTACGCTAAAGGCATGATGATCCGGTGTAGAGCGAGAAGATAGCTCGTCTTTCTTCCTATCCAGCAACTGCACAAATTTCTCTTGGGTATCCCGTACTCGGTCCCGGCGCTCTCCAAATGACTTCAACGAGGCTCTATGAGCAAGTATCAGGGGCAGGAGAGGCGGATAGTCATGCGGAGACAGACCGGAGGCTAGAGATAGGTCGATGGCAGGGTTGTGCTCGTGAACTTTCTTCTTACGGACCACATTGGTAGAGAACGCGGCCAAGAGCTCGTCAAACTTCTCGCCTTTGCAATCGTCCAGCATGGACTTGCGCAGTATAGTCTCGCGGCCCAGGTCGCCATTCTTCTTCACATCGGACAGTACACGGAACAGGGCAGCTCGTAAATTGACCGACTGGAGAGGTTCGAGGGGAGGGAAAAACGGTCGGAGTTTCTGGAGCGGGAATTGTTCAGCTCATCTTAGTTCGTTACAGTGGTGAAATCGGTACAAGGCTGGACCTACATCCCGAGCGGTCTCCGGATCCCAGAGAGCAACCAGACGGTATAGAATCCATTCGACGGCTTTTATTCGCTGGCGCTGGTTTTGTGAAGAGGGCGAAAGTGTGCGGGGAGTGACGCCGGGCCAGTCTTCGAGCTGATCGAGCTCTAGCAGTTGGAGATTGCGGATCAAGACGGTGTGGGAGGATTGGGGAGGCCAATTGGAGGATTTCGAACGCGGGGGTTTGGATGACTGCATTTCTTCAGGCCGCTTGTCAGTGATGTGACAAAGAATTAGCGGCTTGGTTATCTACCCATGGGTTGACAGAGACCAAGCCTTACCCGGTGGTGATGCGGCCTGAATGTTTACAGTGAAAGAGGGACGGGGTTCATTGTTTGGTTCGGCGATAAACTTCATCCCCATTTTTTGCTTTTCCCTCTCCAACTCCTCCACCTCTCCTTTCCACTCTTCCTCTTGTCCAACCGCTTCTTTTGTCTCTTCTTGACAGTTCTTGTTCTTCTTAAAATATCCTAATCACCTTCAGAAACTCTCCACTCTACCTAATTCTACCTAATCATACCCCGCCGTAAACATGGGCTCTCAACCTCCGTCCGATCCCCTCTGGACCCCTCAATCGGGTCAGTGAAACCCAACAACCTACCACAACTGACTTATAACTAATATGTAATCCAGTCCTTTCTGCCCTCCCCTACCCCATTGACGAAAACTCTACCTCACCCGTCCCATTCTTCCACCTCCTTGAGCGGCTAAAGACCACAAAGCGCGAAGGCTGGCGCCGCTTCGACATCAATCATGGCGAATCCATTTCAGACCACATGTACCGCATGTCCATAATGACCATGCTTGCCCCACCCTCCCTCGCCTCCCGCCTGAACCTCCCACACTGCATGAAGATGGCACTTGTGCACGACATGGCTGAATCGCTCGTCGGTGACATTACACCCGTTGACCCGATCAAGAAGACCGAGAAGGCCCGCCGTGAGGCTGCTGTGATGGAATATATCTCGAAGTCGCTGTTAGGCCGAGTGCCTGGGGGCATACTGTCTGGAGACAATATCATGGCCGTTTTCAACGAGTACGAGGCGAATGAGACGCTTGAGGCGCAGTTTGTCCATGATGTTGATAAGATGGAGCTGCTTCTGCAGATGGTGGAGTATGAGCGGAGTTATGAGGTTGATTTGGAGGAGTTCCTTGGTGTTGCGAAGAGGATCCATCTTCCTGAGATCCAGGAGTGGGCTGCCACCGTGCTGAAAGAGCGCGAGGATCTGTGGAAGACGAGACAGGCGCAGTCCGCGGCGAAGGACTCATCATGAGAGTCTGCGGAACCTGCATGACTGACATGTTGATGGCGAGATGTCTGACGACCCCGTACCCTTCTCTTTTCTCTTTCCAGTCTATTCTATTTCTCTAATTAGAGGCGTTTTATGGTCGGTCACCTAGATAGATACCACCCACAATAGACATACATTGCACACGCTTCACATGCAATCAAATCCCGCAAAGCACAGGGTATATCCTTGCAGGAACACCGCTAAAACTCTATAAGCATTCCAGATCCCAGCAGGCACATTTGTTCGCTCAATCAATCAAGCGACTCCCTCTCCATCTCGGCCGCAAGCATAACCGCCTCCTTCTCCATCTCATCCGCCCCCCTCGCAATCCTCTCCTCATCATCAACTCTCAACGCCCCCTCGCGCTCCCCAAACCCTTTCCTCAAATCCCCCTCCTCCCCATCCAACTTATCGTAAACGGCATCAACGGTACTCAAATCCCTCCGTCGCCGCGGAATAATATGCGCATGGACATGCGGCACACTCTGTCCAGCCTCCGTGCCATCTTGAATCGCAATATTTAGACTCGTGGCTCCGTATACGCGCTCGATCATGCGGCCGACGCGCCGCACTGTTAGAAAAAGGTCCGTTGTTTCTGTGACGGTGAGGTCGGAGACGCGCGGGACGACGCGACGGGGGGAGACGAGGACGTGGCCGGGGAGGATGGGTTTGAGGTTTACGAGGGCGAAGGAGAGTGGGGTTTGGTGGAAGACCTGAAGACGTTGTTAGGGGTCAGTTTAATTCATCACGGAGGGACCCGGAGTCGGAGACTTGGAGAGCCAGAGGGGATAGATTGGACGAACCTGTGGGGTTACAGTGAAGGGGCCGAAGTGGATCGGGCCGCCTTTGAGTCTTAGCGGCATGGAAGGGTCGGACTCTAGAGGTGTGACGGTAGACATGTATAGAACTGACGATTATAGTACAGTTATTAGAGGGGGATGTTATCGCTGTGATTTGCTTGGGGGTCGATGTCGATGATGGGAGTGCCAAGATGGACTGTAGGCAGAGTGGAGCTTCCTGCAGGCCTTGGCTTTTCAGCCCTACAATGAGGGAATATGCTCCCTTTACACCATACTGTTATAGATATCTGGACAAGTAATTGAGAGCTTTAGTAGACAGGAAATTTGCCCCAGAAGTCCTTATAAAATGGCTACTGGTTAAAGTAGGGTTCACCGCAGGGGCTTGTACTGGGGATATACCTAGTATAGCGTAGTACAGACGTTGTATAGCTATGGCGAATGACTGATCACACGCGATGTCCCTCGAGAATACACGTTTCAGATAGTAGGTAGGCAGTTTGTCCAATCTGTAGGATTTTATCGCCAACATGGTATATTATAGGAGAAAATGAACACAATTGGCTATACCCCTCGCTTCGCCTGGGTAAAGAACAAGAATCATCAACTAAAAAAACAACAAAAAGCATTTTATATTAGGATATAATTAGAGCAGGGGTTTGTTCATTATTACTTTTATGGCCAGTCAAGCAATGAATGAACTTGTTTCTTTGTCTCAAAAATGTGAAGCCCTAATTTCTGAGTCTCCTCTTTGTCCTATATGCTAGTCAGGGTTGTATTCTTGATGACTGTTGGTGGTTCATCCATCAAAATAAGGAATATAAGTAGGCTTTTCTGTCTGTCATTTTATTTCCGTCTACAATTGGCATTCTACCCACAGAGAAAGACACCACCAACTTCATCAAGAAATGGCCCTACGGAGAAGTGAACGTCTGCGCCAGAAGTTCCAAGCGAAGATAGAAAACCCTCCGCTGGCGGCAATAAAGAAAAAGACACAACCTCTTGGAAGTGTAAGCAAGATCCCCTGATACCTGTTCTACATGGCCTACTGTCCTCCGCGCCTATACTAATCACAGCGCAAAGCAGAATCATCTCGGCAGCAGCAGTCAAAAACGAGCAGCAGCTGGTGACATCCAAAATCCCGAGCATCGCCCTCTAAAAGTCCTAGTAACCGAGCAAGATCACGCAGTCCAGCACTGGCTCGACAATGGAAGAATGCCGGGAATACCAACTATCGACCCCTTCTACGCCCCGTACTGCGCCCGACCAAAGGCCAAACGTTCATTCTTACAGCAGAGCCAGTCACCCTCGCAACCAAGAAGCCGAGAACTAGAGCCCTGCGATGAAGGACGTATCAGCTATGACAGCAATGACTGTGTCCGGTTCCTGACGGAGAACTGCTGCTTCATAGAGCCCACAAGTGGCAAGCCCACCAAGGCTAGCAGGGCTGCCTGCAAGGCACTCCTAAAAGAATGGAGTGGCAATCCCCCTACGGGCACTGCGTTCGATAAGAACAAGTTTCAATGCACTGTAGGAACGCTTGCCCCCAAATCGGAGATTGCGATCATCCGTATTATTGGCGAACTGGTAGTTCCCTCCATCAACAACTCGGTTGAGCTTGATACTCTGGCTGGCAACATAGATCAGCCGTGGGACGACTTGATCCCGATAGACGAAGGAGTCCCACCATTACAGCGCCACGCAGACCTCCTTGAGGAGAAAAAGTACTACCTCTCAAGTCCGCAGCCTGATTATAGCGTGGGATTCTCGACCCTGGCCTTCACCAGAGAACAAATACTGAAGCTTCAACCATTTCTAGGGGGGATAAACTCGGCTTCCTTCTTTCGACCCACTGCCGAATTGCACTTCCCTTTCATGGTCTCGGAAGTTAAGTCGAAAACCGCCGGCCTCTATGTCGCCGAGAACCAGAGCATGCATAGCATGGCATTATGTCTACGGGGCCTTGTCTACCTCTTCCGGCTCGTGAAGCGCGAGCAGGAACTCGACCGCACAATCTTAGGGTTCTCCATCATGCACAATAGCAGTGAGGTGATGATCCATGGATACTATCCTGTAATCCGCGGATCTAAAATTACCTACCACGCGCATGAGATCTCACACTTCCTGTTGAGCAGCGAAAATCGGTGGAATTCATATAAGTTTGTCATGGCTGTCTACCACAACTGGGCGCCCCTCCACCTAAAACGAATTTGCTCCGCCATCGAACAGCTGCCGGAGAGTATCAGGTCTGCCAAGCCGGCACAGTCCCAGGAATCTAGGGTTTCGAGTGACTCTGGGTCGTCGCGGGATCTTGCTAGGTCTGCTGTGTGGAGTCCCTCACGCAGGGGTTCTGAGGCAGTCAATAGCAGTCATGATCGATCTGTGGATATTGCGAGTCCGGGATTGTAGATGAGAGAGGAGAATCAACAGAAGCGCAAGCGACAGATTACTATTGTAAGGGCAGGTCCCTTGATAACAACATGAGAATAGAACTAAAGTGGCTGTGAAGAGCACTGCAGATGGCGGGCTTGGTAGATTGTGTTCGTTCTCTCTAGCTGTCCCAACAAGTCAGTTCTGGAGAGTGCATTGCTAGCTGGACTTATGTGGTTTGGCGCCAGGGAAAAGGCATTGGACAAGGCTGCAGATATCAAGGCGAAAGAATAATTAATCAATTCCATGAAGGGTTGAGTATCACTTTCTGGCTTGACAGTGATGAGTACACAATATTTTCAGACGCCTGCGTTGAGGATGTTCGAAATGGAAGGAGGTGACTGGGCACGTACGGCGAAGAGGAGCAACCATGTATCTAGTACGGCTGCCTGACGTTAACCACACAATAAATCTGGGTATCATTATCTCTAGAGATAGATATATTACAAGTGGAATCCTGAAAATAAAAAGTAATAACATCACCAAAGGCAGGGACATGTTACAGTCGTACAATGTAGAGTGCCATCAATGGCACATCCGGGAAATAGACAGATCAAGTTTCCTTAGCCGGCTCCTCTGTCGTTTCCTTATGCCCGGGTTCCTTATTTTGCTCAGATTCTGGCTCTGGCTCTGGCTTCGTAGATTCAGGTTCAGTTTCGGTAGTTTGAGTAGTTTCCGGCTCGGCGCTGGCAGCTGGCTCGGGCTTCGCTTCCTCTGAGGCTGTGGTTGTGGCTGGGGCCTCCGCTTCAACGAGCTCTGCAGGTTTGCTCTCTTCCTCGGCCTCGGGTTCTTCGATAGTCGGCACTTCAGCTGTTGCCGGGGTTTCGTCTTCTAGTTCAACTTCGGCGACAGTCACCTGAGACTCGGTGCTTTGTGGGGACTGAACCAGCTCGCCTGGGGTGTCACTTGTGGCTTCCGTCGGCTCCAGTACTGGTTCCTTAGCCTCCGGCGACGGTAGTGGTTCGGGTTCTTCACTATCCTCCGCACTCTCGTTAATAGTTGTAACCCGAGACCCGATCGATGGGCTAGATTTGTGCCGGCGAGTCGTAGCTCCAGTACTGATTGTCGCAGGCTCAACCTGGTCCAAGGGAGGTAGTAGCGGTTCATTATCCTTGCGTAGTATCGTCAATCGTCGAGGGTCGCCATGATCCTGTACCTGGTGCGGTTGATGCGCCTCGTCTCCCTCCGCCTCTGGAGGTATCGTGTAATTGTCAGACGGGATGAGATTGTACATGTCGCATACGGTCTTGAAGAACATATAAAGCCCATCGTGGCCCTCAACTTGCCAAAAGACGTCCCGGTGCTGGAACCACGCGTGCGCAAAGATGCGATACAGCCGACGAAAAACATTGGTAAGGTGTCTCATACCCGCCTGAGGACCGCCCCCAGACTCCGACCCCAGTGTCAGACGGCTTGGAAAGTGTTTTGGTGAGGTAAGAATGTTGGTGGCCCAGTCAAGCGTGTGGCAGCAATAGTCAATGGCGCAGCAGGCTTTGGGCGGGTCGTGAACCGCGCAGAGGTACTGCCATTCCGACGCGCGCATCTCGGGACAGGTCTGTGCAGAGCAAGGCGGATTTTCGGCAAAAAAGGCAATGATAAGATTGTTCGCTTTCATGGTCAAGAACCGGCAAAGCTCGTAGAGCCATAGCGACTTCTCGATACCCTCGGGCGGCTCTGCGAGTTGACGGGCGACCTCCCGTTGGATCGGGTATACTATGTCGGCACCTTCAGGTCGAGTGTAGTGGTTATAGAGAGCTTTCAGGTGTTCTTGGAGCTGAAAGGGAGAGTCGAGCTATACAAAAAACAGGGCCATGTGAGTCGACAAGAGGAGAACACTTCGGGGGTTGGGCAGCGACTTGCTACTAACCTGGGAAAGAGGAATTAACGGAGGACCGGCGGACATCTCGCTCGCCTTCGAGCCCGGACGTATCCTCCGTGTCGGACCGTCGTCTGTGCCTGGGGAAACACCCAAGAGTTGAAGGTCCGCATCGCCGCCGAACGACTCGCCAACCGACGGCGACTGGGGTCCGATCTGCACTTCAGTGAACGGCGGCGGACTGGGTAGTCGCGGCGAGCTGGACGGGGAGACTCCCGCAGCGGTCATTGTTAAGGAGCGGTAGAGGTGTAGAAAAGAATGACCGGACGGGAGCCAAGCGGCGTAAAGGACACTCTCGAGAAGTGAAGAGGAGAAGGCGAGATAGCGACCCGACCAGCCATCTCCAACCAAGCTGCAGCTAAAGATAAACTCACCCCAATCCGCCGGGCGGTGAGAGCTCGACCCATGACCGCCCCTGCCCTAAGCCCTATTTGGCTGCCGCTCTGGGTAACGTCATCGATCGCTTCCCCAGATTCTGTATACTCCTGCATCTGCAGTACAACTCCCGTTCTGAGCCCCTCGTCTGGTTATAACTGGTCAAGATGGATGATGACGATGCACCCCCTGATCTTGTGGATGTTTCCCAACTTCCAGAGTCCGAACTCCAGACATCAGAAGCGGATCTACCACCACAGCAACGGGTGCCTATCACGCTCGTAACGGGTACGAGTAGATTTCGTATAGATTATACAAAATCCAGCATAATCATCGCTAACTTTAGACCCTACCAGGATATCTCGGTGCTGGTAAAACCACACTACTCAATTATATCCTGACTGAGAAACATGGCAAGAAGATCGCCGTGATAATGAACGGTACCCACCCAGCAGTAACTCTCTTTCAAAAACAATGCTAACAGAGCCCAGAGTTCGGAGACTGTAAGCCTCACTACCACAAACTTAAGATTGGATTTTGAAGCGCTTATACTAAGCTTGCACACAGCATCCGACATCGAAAAACCGATGACAGTCAACCAAGACGGCCAAGAAGTAACCGAATGGCTCGAAGTAGGCAACGGCTGCATCTGCTGCTCTGTCAAGTACTCACCCCCTTCAAGTATACATCCCAAGACCATACTAACATACACCAGAGACTCCGGCGTCATGGCCATTGAATCCCTCATGGAACGCCGCGGTACATTCGACTACATCCTCCTCGAAACCACGGGCCTCGCAGACCCGGGTAATATCGCGCCCATATTCTGGGTAGACGATAACCTCGGGAGCTCAATCTATCTCGACGGGATTGTAACCCTCGTCGACGCAAAGAACATTCTCCACCTTCTAGACCAGCCTACGCCTGAGGAAATCGTTCCGGACGACCACGACCACGGTCATGACCACTCAGGTCCCATCCTCTCAATGGCACATATGCAAATCTCCCACGCGGACGTCATAATCCTCAACAAGACTGATCTCGTCACCGCGGAGGAACTCGAAGCCGTCCAGGACAGAGTCACGGCTATTAACAGTGCGGCCAAAATCCATGTAACGGATCACAGCCGCACGCCACGGATTGAAGGTGTTGTCTTGGATCTGCATGCGTATGATCATCTTGATAGCCTTGACTTCAGTCAGAAGGGGCATAGTCACATTGATCCTGTACGTTTGTTTCTCGTTACCCCCCATCCACCACGCCTACCAGAGAGAGTGCTAACAAGAAAACACAAAAGGCCATCTCAACAATAGCCCTAACGCATTCCCCACTCTCAGAGTCACAAATCCCGCGCGTAGACGAGTGGCTGCGTTCCGTCCTCTGGGACTCAGCCCTCCCCTCGCCGTCGTCACAAACCACAAATTCCGAGCCCACCACCTCAAAGCGTCCTGACTTCGAAATCCACCGTCTAAAGGGTATCTTGGCCCTCTCCGACGGGAGCAGCAAGATTATTCAGGCTGTCCGCGACGTTTTCGAGATCCGTGACGAGGAACGGTCCCCGGATGATGAGCGGAAAATTCAGTGCAAGCTTGTATTAATTGGGAGGGGTCTGGGAGATGTAGAGCCTTGGAAAAGGAGTTTTGAGGAGTTTGTAGCGAGGAGTGAGTAGACGTATACAAAGTATCTAGACTTCTAGCTTGCCATGTATACTGAGTGAGGCTAAAAAGCTGGCTCGTACGTGCTAGAGTGATATGTGCTATTATTTACCACATGTCATATTACATGGAATGATCTATGAGTGATGTTTACACCTGGACACCTGGAAATGCTGTGTATATTTTTGCAAGTGACTGCCTGATTACAACTCATAAGATAGAAAAAAAAACAAGTAGACAGGGAAGAAAATTCGATTAATACAGTCGCTGCTAAGAAGATGAATAGTAGGCTGCCGTGTCCAATAAACAGGGAAACATTAAACCAATATACATTTGATTGTGCGAGCACACCCAGAGACAAAACAGACCAAACAAGAAATAAACAAAAAGAGAAAGAGAATCTAAAACATCCAACAGAGAGAAGAAAAACAAGCCATCCGTCGTATTCATCATGAAGAAAAAGGAGATAGGAAATAAGACAAAGAACTAAGGAAATGCTACCGGGAAAACCAACATCTGAAAGGGCAAACATGCCAGAAGAATGCTGACGAAAATCAAATTTTTATCGGCACCAGAACAGAAACGCGGAGATGATGAAGTAGATGGACCCCAAATGATGAGCTGTTGCAAATGAACTCCGTAATTCGCCATGTCCCGCTGCCAGTGTGCTGAAACGCGAGAAGGTAAGCAATAAGTGTACAGCGCAAGATCCCTTGTGCAGGAGGGTCTGTCACTGGTATGGGCCCGTGGACAAACCGTATGCCGAGAGATGAGTTATGTGCGTTTCTATAGGTCATACGGGTTATATGGCCTTGTCGGTGAATGCCGGGTTGATCGGCAGGTGGGAATCGTTCAGGGAGTAGCTGAGTTCCTGAACGCTATTCTGAGGTTGAATGGTTGGTAAGGGTTGGATAGCCGGCTGGACTTTTGCTTCATTCCTTAGTGCTTCGTTCTCTGGCCAAGACCTGACAGCCGGGTTGATTGGCAGGAGGGAATTGCTCAAAAATAGGGTTCGGTCTTGGTTCTGGATGTCGTCTTGGCCAATGGTGGGTTCGATGCTAGGTTCGATGCTAGGTTCGATGCTAGGTTCGATGCTAGGTTGGGGGCCAAAGTGATTGGGTTGAGAGTCGAGAGTTTCGCCCGCAAGCCTCGTCGCTGGGTTGATAGGTAGGCTAGAGTCACCCAGAGGGGTGTTTGGTTCATCGATATGGGTTGACTCTCGCCGAGACACAGTGGGTTGGGTGATAGCAGACGCTGTCTCTAGGGGAAGTGTCTCTTCCGAGCATTGACTTGCGGGATTGATGGGTAGCTGAGAATCAGTTAGAGAGGCGCTCTGTTCCTCGTTTTGGATGGCAGGATCAACTGTAGTTGACTGGGTACCGAGGACCGCTACAGTGTTGGGTTCGGGTAGGACAGTGTTATCTTGCGGGGACCTCATTGCTGGGTTGATAGGAAGTTGAGAATCAATCATGTTAGCGCCCTGGTCTAGCGTGAGTCGTGGAGGATACGGCGGAGTCGTTTTAGCAGGCAGAGGAGACGGGTCTTCTGCTTGCGAATGTGCTGGCTCATGCAGTGGCTCGTCGTTTAGCACTTCGGCCTCTAGCAAGTTGGCGGCTGGGTTTATGGGGAGCTGAGATGTATTCAGGTTAAGGCTCGAATCCTGAATATCGTCGAGAAGATACACTGGGGCCGATTGGACATCGAGAGGGGGAAGTGGATCTTCTGGAGACTTGATGGCCGGGTTGATGGGCAAGTTAGACTCGCTAAGGTAAAACCCTTGGCGGTAGTTTGTTTCGTGTGGGTATTCAGGGTCCACGTCGGGTATCGATATATCACCCCTAGTGTATATTTCCTGCATTGACGATTCGGTCGCCGGGTTGATCGGGAGGGAGGATTGCCGGAGTGACGTTACTGATCGTGAGGGCTCTGAGACAGGCCAAACATTGGTGGCCGAATTTACCAGGTATTCATTGACTGGGGCCTGCGTGGCAGATAATTCTGGGGACTGACCCTGAGCAGGCTTCCAGGAGCCAGGGGCGGAGAATTCATCGGACTGCGGGTGAATATCGGTTGGAATTTCGTCAACAGGTCCGGTCAAAGAATTTGAATAACGAGGATTGAGACCAGCGTCCACATTTCTCTCATCCTCGTAAGGTAGCGGTACGCTGCTTTCCAATGTTCGGACGTCTTCGGGGTGTGTAGGGGATTCGACCCTCACCGGTATCACGTCGTCCACGGATCTTCGCTCGTAAAATATCATCGAGTCACCCTTCTGTATTCCATTCACCTGCGTAGGCACTGTATCGTTCATCTCCACGCGCCGTGCCTGTTCCTCTCTGTCAAAGAAGACACCATCCGAATCCATCGTTTCTGGAGACGAGATGCTTCCAAAACTATCATCGTGGGGTAACTGCTGCGGAACGTGAGTGTTGCTATGGCCAAAACCACCCATCTGTCTTCCACGCGGGTACATGAAGGCCGCACGGGAGTCGTACAGGGGTAGCGCCCCGTTATGTAGTCCCACCCCGGTGCTCATCCTTGGTGCATGGTCAATCTCGAGAGGAAAGAAGTTCAATAACTCTTTAGCTGATAACCGGTTTCGAGGAATCGAGCTGAGACAGAAGGAGACTATCCTCCGATAATACTCCGGAATGGGGAGGTCCTCGTCCAACACAAACGGTCGACGTTGCCGCTCGGGTTCGTCCTCCTCCATCGCTAAGGCCCAAAGCGTCATGCCCAGCTGGAACAAATCTGTCTTGACGCCAATGTACATCGATATCCGCTGGTTGCTCTCGATCTTGTCCGCAATCTCCGGAGGCTCCCATCCCACCGGGCAGCCTCTTCTGTTGATATCGATAATCTTTGCATCATCATTGGCGTCCACCACGATGTTGGACAATGTGAAATCCCCTTGTACATAGCCAGCTTCGTGAATCTCGCATAGACCATGTACTATTTGTCGAGCCCAGCGTTCGCGACGCTCCCATGCAAGCAATCCACGGTTTTCGTATAAGATATCCACCATAGCTCCCTTCTCGGCGAAGCTGATCAGAAGCCCCTTGACGGCTTCTTGTCGATCGTCGACCACGACTCCCTCCACCTGTATCACGTTTGGTGTACCTTGGAGCGCATGAAGCGCGTTGATCTCGTATAGGAACTCGTCGACGGTATCTGGACCTGGGATTTCCTTCTTAATAAATGACCTACCGTCCAACCGCACGTTGTAAACGAAGCCCGACAGATGTGCTTCAAAGTGTAGCCGGCGTTCGGGGACGAGCCGGGCGTCGGGTAAATGCCCGATAGACGAGATAGGGGGGTAAGGGATGATTTCGTTGACGTCTTCGGTGACATGAACATGCAGGCGACCATCGCGGGTTTCGAGTTTCAGGTTGGTGACAGTATCGTAGAACTGAATATCGGGAAGCGACTCGCGGATCGACTCGTAGACCCGGGCGCATTTATCTCGCTGATACCGTAATTCCTTCAGGTCCTGCTCGAGAGAATCTGGTTCGGCGTCGCGATAATCGCAGGAAATGGTGACGCGGCGCCATCGGTTGGGCGCTTCGGCGTAGGTGACGAAAAATTTTTCCCTCTCAGAGCGATCCCGAAAGTGCATGCTCAGGTTCAGAATCCATCGCTTCTCCAACTCCATTTCTATAAAATCAACAGGATACTCCACGGGAGTATCCGTTACCTCGGGGTAGTGGTCCCATTCCGACCGGACGTCGTTGTCCTGGGTGATCTCCTCATTCGTCTCTGGGGGTTCGTCAACCTTGGTTTGGTCTGGGTCCGGGTCTTCGCGCCAGTTAACCTCCGGAGCGGATAATCTGGGATCCACGACGGACTGTGGGGACTTAGTCCGCTGGAGGCTCAACGTTCGACGGTCGGCCGATACAGCACGCCGAGGTTCTGTGTTGACGGGGGCGAGATGGTCTCGATGCTCGGACCGCTGTCTCTTGAAGGTGGTGGAACGGGGAAGGCCGACGCCTACCCTTCTCGAAAACCGACGTGTGAGGTTATCGTGGGATTTAGGGGGTGGAGAATTGGTACGCTTGGAACGGTCGTTCGACGCGGTGGAGGTATCGCGGCTCGCGGGTGAGCGAGAGGAAGAGAAATCTCGGTCATCGCGGCCAAGCCATCGCCGAAGGCCCAGGCGATGCCACATGCTCTGCTTAGGACGCGGCGGATCGAGCTTCTCCGGGTCCAACAGAAAGCCCAGAGATGACCTAGGCGAGCTACAAGAGCTGTCTGCAATGGAGATGGCCATCCAGCACGACCCAGGAGTTCAAGGAGGCCGAATGGAGGACGACGGCTTGAAGACTCGAGGGGGCTGGGAGGGCGCTGGCCATAAGAAATTATTGCGGCGGAACTTCCGTTGGACGAGACGACCGTTTCAGAGGGGAAATTTCAAAGGAGCCTAAAATTTTCTTGAAGACAACAGACGACAGGAAAAAGAAAAGAAAAACAAGGGGAAAAATTTCAACAACCCGAGCAGGAGGCAGTCGAATCAGACAGATCCAGGCAAGGCATCGATCGAATGGTCCTCGACGAGTCGGTGAGAGTTCAGAGTCGTATCAGGTCACACAACAGTCGCAGCGGGCATCAGCTAGGGGATGAATGGAGTCAGAAAGGTATTATTAAAGCTCAGTACGCCGCCATAGAGAAGCAAAGAAGAAACAACAGAAGCAGCAGCAACAAGGAAGCACAAGGGGTACGTAGGAGAGAGCAGGAAGAAAAGAAATCGGAAGACAAAAAAACGATGAAAAATGAAGCTGCTGCTGCAACAACGCAAGGTGACTAGCCAGGATCGGCCTGAATGAGCCACGCGCAATATTTATTATTATCTCGAAGAGTTATGACTCACTGGAGGGAGACGGTTAACTAGGTTACTGGCACTGGCATCAATAATAACTGTGGTTCTGTTGTTCTACAACTGGACTATACGCAGGAGAGCAGATAAGCAAAGCAGTACAGAGTACACCAGAAAGCGAACGCACAAACAAGATATCAACATTCAAAATCCTAAAATCAACAATTCCAAAGCAGCTTGATCCCGACAGATCTTAATCCCTGCTTTTCGTTATGATTATCCCAAGGCAATTCCTTCAAAGGACGCACTGCGGCCTGATAGTGCCTGAAGCTTCAGCCAGCACTATGAAAATTTCTCTAAGCGACGATCTACTGTGCTGACACTTCTATATAGAATCTTGATGCTTAAGTCTGGCTTCAGGCTCTCCTGTGATTTTCTTGCTATATTCACTTCTAGAAAGTTATCCTGGTATTTCTACTCTATACTCCCAACCCAATCTCTACTGCACCCCCACACCCCAAGCAGCGGTAAGATACATATAGTATAGAAGCCATCGCCGAAGGCCTGTAGCATGTACTCCAACTGCTCCCTCCTCCCTACACCTCACGATCGCTTCACTCCCAGATCATGATATATTCCACAACTACTCCACACCTGCAATGCACAGCCCACCAAATCCTTCTCGAAGCATACTCTAACACAGGAGTACAACGTACCAGAGTACACACATCTCCAGTAACGAGTTCATCCCCTCCACTAGCCACACACTACTGTACCATTTCAAAGTGATGCACCAGACAATGAACGACCCCTAAAAACAATGCGCCCAATCATGGGAGTCTGGCCCTCGCGAATCCTCCGGCCTTAACTACACGCCGGGCCTCGCAACTCGCGAGGCTAATCGTCAGAACTAGATCCTGCTGCGTTGGGATCCTTGCAGCGAATGCGTTGCTTCGCGCGCGCTTACTGGCTGCGCTATACCTCATCTTGCAGCACACTTGACTTTCTCTGGGAGGCTGTTCTTGGTCTGTTTGGACGCTTGGTTTGGTGTCACGCACGGGGAGGTGTGTTGAAGTGTTCTTGAGGCATGCGATGCGATGCGACCACCGGTCTTGGGGAGATACTTGCCTAGATTGGTAGTTGGTCTTCTCGTCACGGGTTGTGTTACTGAGTAACTTTATTGCCGGAATCGATAATTTATTGATGTCGAGGGCGCTTCGCTGGTGAAAATTGTGTACTTTTGACGTCCCGAAGTAGGTGATGGGTACTTCCAACTTTACTGCTTCAAGCTCTGGTAAGAATATTCATTCATCTGCCTTATCTTGCTCTAGGTACAACTATATACATGCCAGTGATATAGACAGATCCATCGTACAACGGCCTATACTATTTTCAGAGTGGAGTGGTCAAGCTCTTTCTTCAGTCCTTTTCTAGCAGACGCGGTCCACCCAAAGAGAACGAGATCCAAAGAAAATGCCAATATCCTACCCCCAGTCCCGTGGCGGACCAGGGGTAGAGTCTATTCAAGGTATTTTTACAGCGAAAATGGAAAGCAACTCCGGACCATGCATTCCGAATGAACGCCTGTACGTGACCAGAAACACATAAACCAATAACCCCAACGGCTTGCTCAGCATCGAAGAAATCTACCAAATCATGTCGGGCCGGGGCGACCGAGAGCTCGAACTGAATCAGTCATCGTCCTCGTCATGGTCATTAGACTTCTTCTTCTTCTTGGGATCCTCCGACAGCTGCTTCTGCCAGACGCGTTTCGCAGCGTCCTTATCGAGGTCGGCAAAGAGGATGTCGAATACTTCAGAGTACCAGCTCACTGCGTGGCCATCGATACCTGCTTTGATGTTCTGCAATGAACGGTCAGCTGGGAGCTCCCAAAAGTACCGGAAAGATAAGCACTCACCTCAGGCAGTTCTAGCCAGTCGGACATGTTATCGGCTGGGAAGATAATCTTCTTGGCACCAGCACGCCGCGCAGCCACCGTCTTCTCTCGCAGACCTCCGATGCGCAGTACTTTGCCGGTCACGGTCAACTCTCCGGTCATCGCAATCGTGGGATCCAAGGGATGGTTCAATCCCAGCGACAGCAGGGATGTCGCCATTGTAATACCAGCCGACGGGCCTAGAGTTCGATTAGCTCATTTGAAGCTTTGATTACCTCATTAGGCCTAACTTACCATCTTTGGGAACGGCGCCCTCAGGGCAATGCATGTGTAGTTTGGCCTTTTCAAAGAACCTGTTTTCCGGGAATTGCTTCGCCATCACCGACTTCACAAAGGAATACGCAATGTGCGTCGACTCTTTCATCACGTTCTGAAGGTTGCCCGTAATGTCAAGACCCGGTCGCGACTCGGGCGTCAATGCATTTTCCAAGATAGACTCGACGTAGAGAGCCGCACCCCCCATGCTCGTCCAAGCTAGGCCCATTGTGACACCGGGTGGGAAGGTGTCATACAAGCGGTCAGCGGTGAAAATTGGCGGACCAACGTAGTCGGTCAAACTGTCCTTGCCGATGTTGAGTTGTACACTATCGGGTACCTTGAGTGCCACCCGAGGGGTTTCTGTGGTCGCCTTTTCCGGCTCACTCGATCTCTCTATAGGTTCCGTCTCCTTTTTCGACTCTTCCTGCGCCGCCTTGCCCTCATCTGTGAGGGCTTTCTCTTCTGCTAGCACGTCTTCTCCGAGATCGGACACGATCTTGAAGGCGGCCTTTCGATAGACCTTCTCGATCTGCTTCTTCAGGTTTCGTACACCACTCTCCCGACAGTATGACTTGATAAGCTCCTCAATCGCCTCTTTACTCAATGTGACATCAACATCCTTGAGGCCAGTAAGTTCTCTGGCAGCGGGACCAAGATAACGTTGAGCGATCGCCATCTTCTCATCTGCAACATAGCCAGACAGTTCAATGATCTCCATACGGTCTAACAGAGGCCGGGGTATCGTGTCAGTAACGTTGGCAGTGCAGACGAAGAGCACCTTCGATAGGTCGACGGGTACATCCATATAGTGGTCTAAGAATGACGAATTCTGTTCCGGGTCGAGAAGCTCAAGTAGTGCAGAGGATGGGTCACCCTGGTGGCCGCGACCGATCTTGTCCACTTCATCAATCAGGATAAGAGGATTCTCGGTCTGGCACTTTTTGAGGGCCTGAATGATCCGACCAGGAAGAGCCCCCACGTAGGTCCTACGGTGTCCTTTGATTTCCGCAACATCCGTCAAGCCACCGACCGAGAATCTGTAGTATTGCCGGTTCAAAGCCTTAGCGATAGACTTTCCGATACTCGTCTTTCCGACACCTGGAGGACCAACAAGGCAGAGAATCTTTCCTTCAACAGTACCACGGAGCTTTCCGACGGCGATGAATTCAAGGATGCGGTCCTTGACATCTTTCAGGCCGTAATGATCCTCGTTCAACACGTTGGTGGCGTGCTTGATACCAAAGTTCTCGACACTCTTTTGACCCCAAGGAATCTGCGTCAGCCAGTCCAAGTAATTCCGGGTGACATTGAATTCGGACGCAGCAGGTTCAAGGTGAGCCAATTTGTTGATCTCCTCATCGAATACTTTCTTCACAGAGTCCGGCATCGCAAGTTTCCCTGCCTTCTCCTTGAACTTCTCCACGAGCCTATCCTTGCCGTCCGACTCGATACCCAGCTCTCGCTTAATGCCCTTCATTTGTTCCATCAACCAGTATTCTCGCTGTCGCTTTTGAATCTTTGCCTCTACATCCTTTGAGATCTTGGATTGCAGTTGAGCATTCATGAGCTCCTTCTTCAACACGACTAGCGCCTTTGGAAGTCGTTCCTCGATATTCATAAGTTCAAGGACTTCTTGCATCTCATGTAGCTCTCCGGCGGAGACCGCAGCGGCAAAGTCAGCAAGCTTGGCAGGTTCATCGCTCAGGTTTCCGGGGAATTGATCGGTATAGAATGCTGAGATCTGGTCACGGAACAACGGATTCAGAGTCGCAATTTCCTTGCAGACGTTGACTATTTCGCTCGTAACGGCACGGATGAGTGCGCTCTTCTTATCAAAGGGCTCCTCCGCCAGGTTCTCGACGTTGACCAGACTGACGGGATATTTCCGCAAGAAAGACGTAGGCTCGTAATGATCCTTCGGCACAACCTCAGCAGTGTTCTCCTCAAAGCTCGCAACAACATCCCCACGTTTCTCAGTAGACTTGTCCTCGGGTGTGGTTGGCTTTGCAGAGTCGCCCGGCGGAAGTAAGGAGGAAATCTTGATGCGCCGGTGTGGGTAGAGAACGGCAGTGACTCCGCTCTGCTCTCCCCTGAGGGGATAAGCAGCGGTGATTTGCGCGAATACACCGACGTCATAAACATCATCAACCTTCTCGATGACATCGCCATCCGCATTTTCATCTTTGAACAAGAACGCTCCTACGTATGGTTGTCCGCGCTTCATCATGTCTTGAATCGCTGTAGCCACATTCGGATCGCGGATGGTAATAGCCTTGTAGAAACCGGGGAAGAGCGGGCGTTTAGCTATTGGAATTGCCATGACCTGAGGGTAAACATCAGGGACTGAAGGCTTTTGTAGAGCTTTATCATTTGCGCCCTTTTTGCCCTTCTTCCCACCGTCGTCGCTCCCATTGCTCGAACCGCTGGGCTTCGAGTCCGCCCCGCTCACGGGAATAGGCTCCGGAGTGTCTGAAGAGTTGTTTCGTCCTTCAGCGTCTTTCTTCCCTTCTTCCTCGACTCCACGTTGCTCCTTATCCGCCGACTTGTCCTTCCGCCTTGAAAAGCCCGATGTCGGAGCCCCGGAATCTGCTGATGAACCATGCTTCCCAGATGCATCAACCTGCTTCCGACGAGTCTCGCGCTCTACATCCTTATCATGGTTTTCACCTTTATTTTCTTTTTGCTCCGGATCCTCCTTTTCATCTCCGGGCGGGGGCTTTTCTCTCCGCCGGACGGTGCTCGAGGAAAATGTGCGAGGAAACGACGGGAGCGAGCGGAAACGGCGTGATGATTCTAGGAGTAAGCGTGTGCCGACATTATGCCCGCGCGAAGCAAATAGGGGTCGAAGGAGTAAAGGACGCGGTGTCTGGAGCGCGGCACTCCAGCGGAGGGTCTGGCCGCGGAGCATGCTCCTAGAGTATCGGAAGGGTAACAGGGCAAAAAGGGGAACTAGAAAGTTTCAGGCAAAGAGATAATGTACAGAACCCACGAACCCCGAAAAGAGACCAACGGGCAGGGCACAAGATCACGGTAAAGGAAAGCAATGATGAGGAGGCGGCGATGGCGAGATCTCAGGCGATTGATTACCGAAGCAAGCCTCCATCATCGCAGCTGGTCGGATCATTATTCCTCCGACCGGGAAACTCAGATTGAGCCGAACAACTGAGAAGCTTCGATTCTGCTCCATCAGGATTCGGCGAACGGGAAAAGTTTTTGGGGAACGACAACTATCAGGACTGCCCCCCTTCTGGCATGGGTATACTGCGTCTTGCTCCTATTATATCGTCAGTCCTCTCGTCACTCAATTTCTTACAATGAACCCGTCCTCGGTCCTACTGCCAAAGGCCACGGCTATTCCCGGCTGTATCCTGCGCACCTCGCGGCAATGCTCGAAACATAACCAGACAGTCAATGTCCGGTCATCCTCATCGGCGCGTCAATACCATGTCACCGCTATTCACTCGCCTGTCAGATGTCGGCGGGATAGCTTCTTCACGAAGAAACGCCCGGGTTTTATCACTACTAGGGTAAGTTCAGCTCTGGACATGCGTGGGAAGGACCAAAAAATAAAAAACAGGCTGACCACCTTCTCCCCGCTCTAGACTTTCCATGTCACGAATGCCCTTGCGATAGCCGATCCGTACAAGGTTCTAGGGGTGGACAAAGGCGCCTCCGCGGGCGACATCAAAAAGGCCTACTATGGAATGGCGAAAAAGTATCATCCGGATACCAACAAAGACCCAGACGCCAAGGAACAATTCGCAGCGGCCCAGTCAGCATATGAGCTGCTTTCGGACCAGAAGAAACGCGAGACGTACGATCGATTCGGCTCCGCTGCATTTGATCAGAATGGTGGCTTTGACCCCAGCGGTGGCGCGGGTCCAGGAGGCAATCCTTTCGCTGGTGGTGGATTTGGTGGTGGATTCGGCGGAGGGTTTGGCGGGGGCTTCCCTGGCGGATTCGCGGGCGACATCAATTTCGAAGATCTGTTTGGGGCGTTTACGGGTGGTGCTCGCCGTGCTGGACGTGGCAGGCGCGGTCCTTTCCAGGAGGTACTGGTCGGCGAAGATATTGAGGTTCAGACGAGTATCTCGTTTATGGAGGCAGCAAAAGGCACATCTCAGGACGTTGTGATTACTCCTCTAAAAGAGTGCGGCTCTTGCAAGGGAGACGGTCTCAAATCAGGCGCAAAGCGTACGCAATGTCGCCAATGCAATGGTTCCGGTACTCGAGTACATTTCATGCAGGGAGGCTTCCAGGTGGCTGCTACTTGTGATGCTTGTGGAGGAGCGGGTGTCATTGTGCCCCAGGGCTCGGAGTGTGGTTCTTGCAAAGGAAACGGCGTGGTCCGCGACCGAAAGACTGTTCGTGTTGATATCCCCGGAGGTGTAGAAGATGGTATGCGACTGAGGATATCTGGCGAGGGCGACGAACCTCCGAAGGGAACCTCGGCTGCGCCTGGTGCGCGAACGCAGCGCGGTGATCTTTATGTATCGATCCGCGTTTCTCCTGACGACCGGTTCAGTCGCTCCGGATCCGACATTCTATACACGGCCTCGATTCCTCTCACTACAGCGCTACTCGGTGGTGAAGTGACAGTCCCAACCCTCGATGGAAAGGTTAAGGTCAAGGTTGCGACAGGAACCGGAACCGGGGATCGCATCACTCTTTCAGGAATGGGCATGAAGAAACTGGGCGGTCGGCCCAGAAACTTCACCCCGACTGGTGATCTAAAGGTCGAGTTCAAGGTCGCCATGCCCAAATACTTGACTGGTAACCAGCGCACAATTCTTGAAGTCCTCGCCGATGAGATGGGCGACAAGACCGCTCGGCGGATTATGGATATTCCACAGGAAGGGTAAGATAACTCCTCCAGAACTCCGAAGCCACACATTTTATTAACATATATGTTAGGCCTCCTCCATCATCCGATGGGCCCTCCGGAGAAGCTTCTAAGAACGAAGGGTTCCTCAAATCCGCATGGCACAAGCTCATGAACCACAAGCAGCCGGCTGGCTCTAAACCTTCCAGCGGAAATTCGACCAAAAAGAACTCCAGCGCCGAAACCAACGGGACCAAGACTAACAATAACAGGAAGTCTGGCTCGACGTAGGCGGACATGCACACCCGACCATTTCACCTTATAATTCATTTGTGTATATCATAGCGCTGGCGAGTTAGGGGAGGGGTCTTCTTCTTTTGATTTAGGTGATATTTGCACATTCTGCATGTTGGGAAGCTCTTCACTGTATTTATCCATTATTTGTTATCCATACCAGCGGTGGTCGTAGGTTTATAGAGACCATCGCTGCATGTACATTACTTAGAGCCACACAACATCTCTCCTCCGGATATACTCTACGTTTTGTGAGGTTTAATTCGAGGATAATAATAGAATGGGCAACAAGATTCAGTAGTGCCTTAGGCCCTCTGAACCTAGAGGATTATTGATCCCCCGCGTGGCTGTCAAATCATCACGCCCGCCGCCATCGAATCAGCTCGACTCCAACCACTGCAATTTCCGCCGCTGAATATCATCACAATCACACCCGCTCCTCCTTCCTACCCCACAGTCGTCCCTCTCCTTTCCCCTCCACCACCATTCCCATCTGTCTCTCGCTCTTCTCGCCTACCATTGCAAACTCCGGATCACTCCCCTCTCGGATACTCATCTCCGCCCGCTCTCGCCTTAGGTAGATGGGAGCTCCCCGCTCCTAGTCGGCAAGATGGTTCAGTCGCCTATGATCTCATGTCCCCTCAAACAGACCAACGAAATCGATTGGATCCAACCCCTGAAAGACTACATCCGTCAGAGCTATGGCGAGGACCCGGAGCGCTACAGTTCGGAATGTGCTACACTCAACCGATTGCGCCAGGATATGAGGGGTGCCGGAAAGGACAGTGCGACAGGACGCGACCTACTCTATCGATACTACGGACAACTTGAGCTCTTGGACCTCAGATTCCCTGTTGATGAGAGCCATATCAAGATCTCCTTTACTTGGTATTGTTCCGGCGGATTTAAAGTGGTCCAAACCTGCTAACCGTGCCATGCTTCCCCTAGGTACGATGCGTTCACTCACAAGCCAACCTCGCAATACTCCCTCGCATTCGAAAAAGCCTCAATCATTTTCAACATCTCCGCTGTCCTTTCCTGCCATGCCGCAAACCAGAACCGCGCCGACGATACCGGTCTCAAGACCGCATACCACAACTTCCAGGCCGCGGCAGGCATGTTCACCTACATCAACGAGAATTTCCTCCACGCTCCGTCTATCGATCTAAACCGCGAGACCGTCAAAACACTTATCAGCGTCAGTCTTGCCCAAGGCCAGGAGGTGTTCCTTGAAAAGCAGGTTGCCGACCATAAGAAGGTGGGGTTCCTGGCGAAGCTCGCCAGCCAGGCGTCCTATCTCTACGCACAGGCTGTTGAAGGGACACAAGAGCATGCTAAAGGCATCTTCGACAAGTCATGGACTATCCTTCTGCAGGCCAAATCGGCCCACATGGGCTCTGTAGCGTCCTATTACCAGGCCCTGGCGGACGACGAGGCAGGTTCACATGGAGTAGCTGTCGCTAGGCTGCAGCTAGCGGAGAAGCTCTCAACAAATGCGCTGAGCTGGGCGAAATCGTTTCCCTCGTCAGTCGCGCCGAACACAAACTTGACATCTGAGGCTGGACCCAACCTTGTGGACATTGTCAAATTCCACCTCGCCAATGTGCAGACCCAGCTCACAACATCCATAAAGGACAATGACTTCATTTATCACCAGCCAGTTCCCAGTGAAGCAGGGTTGTCCGCTGTGTCGAAGCTCCCTGCGGCGAAGGCAATTCCCGTTAGTGAGCTATATCAGGGCCAGGATATCCAGCGGATCATTGGTCCAGATATCTTCCAGAAGCTGGTCCCCATGTCCGTCACGGAGACAGCTAGTCTCTACGATGAGGAGAAGGCGAAACTAATCCGAGCAGAGACAGAGAAGGTCGAGACAGCGAATGGAGAAATGGCAGCGAGCCTGGACTATTTCAAGCTCCCGGGTAGCTTGAACATTCTGAAAGGAGGGATGGACCAGGAAATGACAGTTGATGAGGAATTTCAACGATGGTGTCAGGAGCTGGCCGGCCATGATTCTTTCTCGAAGGCCTTTGATAGTCTGCAAAATCGCAAATCAGAGGTCCTGGCACACCTGGACCAATGTTCCAAACAGTTGGACCTTGAAGAGAGTGTCTGCGAGAAGATGCGCTCTAAATATGGGGCTGATTGGAGCCAGCAGCCTAGTGGACGTTTGAATACAACCCTCCGTAGCGATATCCGGACTTATCGCGATACCATCCATGAAGCAAGCGCCAGCGACTCTCAACTTTCCGCAACGCTCAGACAATACGAGTCAGACTTTGACGAGATGCGGTCAGCTGGAGAGACGGACGAAGCCGACGTTCTCTTCCACAGAGCCATGATCAAGGCCGGTTCAAAGCAGGGCAAAGCCAAGAACGGCGTGACTAGTCCCTACTCAGCTGGAGAAGGCAGTCTACTAGATGACGTCTACGACGATGGGGTACCGTCTGTGGCAGAACAGATCTCCCGAGTCGAGTCTATTCTGAAGAAGCTCAACCTAGTCAAACGAGAGCGAGCTCAGGTCTTGAAGGATCTGAAGGAGAAGGTAATCCCTGCCCGGATATATAACAACATTAATTCAGACAGCGCTAACAGTTGCTATCATAGGTCCACAATGATGATATCTCGAACGTACTGATCCTCAACAAAAAGTCCATTACCGGACAAGAAAGCCAACTTTTTGAGGCCGAGTTGGAGAAATTCCGCCCTCATCAGAACCGGTTGCTCCAGGCAAATCATAAGCAAACCGCGTTGATGAAGGAGCTCACAAAGACCTACGGAGACTTACTGCAGGATAAGCGAGTACGAGCCGAACAATCGAAGTACGAGGGCATCACCCGGCAACGGAATTCTGTGATGGCCAGGTATAAAAAGATCTACGACTCGTTCAACAGCCTTCGCTCAGGCATAACACAAGCACAGTCCTTCTATAGCGAGATGACGGAGACCGTAGACAGCCTCCGGAAGAATGTTGATACGTTCATAAACAACCGCAGGTCCGAGGGCGCCCAGCTTCTGGGCCAGATTGAACGTGAGAAGGCGAGCGGTACAGCTGATCACGAGGAGCGCGAGCGAGAGAAATTGCGGCAGTTGATGGAGCGCCTTTCAACAGAGCCCAAGGCCCCGTCAGTGCCCCCTCCCTCATCGGCCACCGGTCCGGCCAAAGCCAAATCCCCGCCGCCACCTGTCAAAGCGCCGGTCTATCCAACGAATATCGCGCCTCCAAAGGCATCACCACACTTCCCACCCGCCGTTCCACAACAGCATGGCACGCCTGTCTCTCACTCTCCATCCCCTTACGGCCAGTACATGCCGCCAGGAACTGGCGTGTCCTACCTCCCGTCGCAAAACTTTCAGCAAGGCGCTGCTGCACCGCTGTCCGAGGGCTATAATCCGATGGCATACCCGATCCCCGCGTCCTCCATGTCACCTCCCCCTAGCCAACCCTTCTACTCCCCAACTCCTACTCCCTTCTACACCAGTCCTACCCCTCCCGTCCCATCAAGTCAATATATGCCTCAGGGCTACGTTCCCCCTCCACCACCTCCCCGACCCCAGCAGACAAGCTACGCACCGTCGACAGGCCCATTCCCCTCCGGCCCCGGCGGCTACGCCCAGGCCAGACCATACGGCTCCAGCCAGCACCACAAGGTCCAGTCGCAGTCGTCACCGCAATCAGGTCAGCCATCTTCCTCGTCCGCCGTTGATCCCTGGGCTGGTTTGAATGCCTGGAAATGAGCGCTTCCCTCACTGTCGTCCCACGCCCCTTACCCTCATCACATCTGGACTCACTTGTAATGCGCTCGTTTATTCTTCGAGGACTATGAAGAGTTATGATAGATCTTACGTATGGATGTACCCGGTATTTTATGTTGATGCTCATGTTTATGCTCATGTGTATGTTTTGCATTAAGGCGTTTTCAATCAGTATGTTCCATGTCGTACTTTGAGTATACCTTTATAAGTCTCTTGGTATGCTTTTTCATATCAATGCTATCTTCATTTGGTTATCTAGTCACCTGCTACCGTGCATGAGCTCAGAGCATCATTGTCAGGATACGCGGTGCGATGGATACTTGTAAAGTTGATAAATCAAATATGATTTGAGATTGCGCCCTTGCACAAGACACCGACACACCAATAGCGAAGACGCCAGTAAAAATAGAGGATGTAAGCAAAATTGAAACGACACAAATAGCCGGAACCAAAAATGGGGTATCATGAAAAAATAGGGAGACATAAAAATATGGCTGGTGAAAAAAGTCCAAAACAGCCAACCCAACCAGCCAAGCAGTTATCTTACACGGGGGTCATCGAAGGAAACGCCAGACGAGAAAGCACCCGAAACCAAAGAGGAATAAATGAATATGCAAAGTTTTGCCGAGAACTATTAGGCCGTTGCATGGACCCGGGTCTCATGGCTGAAACTTCAGTCGGAAATGTCGTCCCCGACCCTCTTCACGGACTTTGTATAAGAATCGTGCGATCGCCTCCTGCTCCACGAGGCCGGCACTATTAAAGTGTTTACGGACGGCGGTTGCGAGCTGGTTTTTGCTCACTCGGTCTTGACCGACGATATGGTGTAGTGCGTCCTTTCCATCGTGTGAGATAGAGTTCTTTGAGCGGTTGTGACGGTCTCCACTGCTGGCGCCATTGCGGCCATTTGTGTGGTGTTGTGAGGCTCTTGAAGAGCCGTTGGTCTGGTGTGAATCTTTCTTTGAGAGTTGCGCGCGCTGAGCGGCAATGGCTGTTGGTGATCGCAGGCCGATTCCTCGCGAGAGAAGGTTATGTGCATACTCGCTAGAGTAGGCGCTCGGGGTAGACAATTTATAGGCGTGTCGGTAGGAGTGGAGGAATTCGAGAGGCATGTCGGACCAGGAGATCTGAGAACGAGAGAAACCGTTAGCATCAATGGAAACTGCATGAGCATGAAGCGAGGATGATGCTCTGATAAAATTGGGCTGCTGGCTTCAGAGAATATGGAGTTTTCAGTTTGTCCAACAACGTACTCTTGGGAGGTTGTCCAGCTGCTCTCCATGTGCAGCGGGCGCGCTCGTAACGTTTGTGGTGGCTTTTACTTCTCGAGAAATAGACGTCGCCACGACACCATTAGCACCTTTTCGTCCCTTGACTGCTGCTGCCTTGAGCTCTTTTGTTGTCGTGCTTGAAGCTTCAGACCGTGAGTCGTCCTGGACGGCCGCGGTTCGTTGGCGCGGGGGGGCCATAGCGATTCGGGTGCTGTGCAGGGGCCGAGGGGGTCAAGGAAGGATAAATTCAAAGCGTCCCCGGGGTCTATAAGACAATAACTGTTCGATTGAGAGCAGCAGCTACAATTGGAGCGAATGGAAAGTGAATGTGGCATTCATGGCTGGTGCAAGCCTGAATGAACTTTTTTGGCTTTGGCCCCAAGGCATTTCAAGGCGGCAAGACGCGGCAGAATTCAGGCGCGCGACATCATCATTACCCGATCGGGTAATATGACGAGCATCCCGCCGTCTCGTGTGGCTTATCGACACCTCTTCTTCGCACTTCCTCATGACAGTCTATTGGAGCAGTCTTCATGGATCAAGCGGTGCATTGTCTAGGACGAGATTCCAAGGATAGAAGTATGGTTGACTGCTGATGACAGGATAAGTCGATAGACAAGGTCGAGGCGCGGTTCAGGGACCGAAAGATGACTTATCCGCCAAAATGTGGAGTAACAACATCTGGCAGACAGCAACCTCAGATCTTTCAGCCCTTTGCGTTGACTTCGAGGACTCCAGGTTTGAAGTTCATGGTTTGAACTGCCGGTGTGAAACCATTCTTGAAGAGACAAACGGACGCTGAGCTGTTTGTGCCCTCCTCTCCAAGCCCTCGAATATCACGTGGAATGGCTCACTCTGAACAATCATTGATTCTAGTGTCAGGTTGGACACTCCATGAGAACGCCGAACGGGACTCTTTCCCGCAGGTCCTCAGATTGTCACGTCATCTCGTGGCTCCGTTGGGCCAAACTGATTTTTTCAGCTCACCGCTATCTCAGTCGCGATATCCACCCCGACCCATCTCACGGTCAGTCCGAGTTGACTCAAATTCAACTTTCAAGGTGAAAATTTTTTTCAGCAAAGGCGGGCTGAAAAATGCCTCTCTCCGCTCAAAACTTGGAAGTTGAACTTAGGACCCCGTCTTCTACAATAATAATGGGGCACGCCTTCTGGACCCCATCCAAACGCCCAGAGGGTTAGAGGCGATATCAAAATTCGAATACATTTGCATATACCATTACCGAGGTACAGGCTATACAGCCTGTCTCTGGCTGGATATGCAACGGATAGTTACACAATTTGCCTAAAGCGGCAATCCGAGCGTGAAGAACAATCACAAGCAGACAGTCAGGGGTTCAAAAATTTGGACCCCTCTAGCCTTCGACCCCTGTCCGATGTTTGGTGATAACGCCGGCTCAGTTTCCCTCTGAAGGTGAGCTCAGGCCACCACCACGGGACTCGGGACAGGGTCGGCAGAGGGTGGTTTCGGGACAGAGATACCGAGGAAATTCTGGCCGGGCCCGCGGCCTTTCTCCCGCTCAGAGAAGGAGTTGGAGATGGAGAAGACGCCTTGTTACGGACAATGTCCGGAGGAGGCGGAGATTCGCCCCTCCTCACCGAGAAACCCAGTTGAGGGCGCTTAGGTAAGGCCTTGGAGGAACTGCCAGTGAGCTGTGGCGGTCGCATCACGCCCCCTGACTCGCCCGATATTCTCCCGGGATTGTCCGATTCGATTGCTTTCTGCCTTTGCACGAGCGGTCGAGATGGATCGAAAATGGTCCCTCCTAGGCTTTGCATCGATCCTTGACTCCCCTTGAGTCTTGCTGTTTGGGCAACGGGGAATTGACGGGAACTTTTTGGCTCTCATCCCTGTTCTTACCTGTCTCAAGCTTCAAGGTTGTTGAAGGAAAGGTTACGTACGGAGTACCGTGATCCACGCTCCAGCCGCGGGAGATTGGCATCGCGAAACGCGGCCGGAAGCACGCCACGAAAGCAAGACCATGTCTCGACTCTCGACTCTCGACTTCTGGGCTACTAGCTGCAAATCCTAAACATGACGCCATCGAATCACTTTGCTTAGCGGGCGGTTTTAGCCTTTTTCCCACTTGAGCCTATACGGAGTACCGTAGTAGTAGCACCCGAATGCGCATTTTCCCCTCCGATGTCGATAAGGGCTTTCTCGCCCCACAGCGTTCTCCAAACAATCTGGAGTCGGCTATCATTTAATGCAATTATCCCTGGTATTTTCGGATTGTTCAAGTTAAGTGCATATTTTATTACACAAAGTGAAGCTCAAGCCGCCGATTGAAGCAATTGGCGTAATAATTGTTCTGTTATGCCATAGCTTGGCCTGCGGGGGTGGGGGTGGTGTCAAATCGTTACGTTGTGGTATGAGATCGCAGCATGTGAAAGCACCTGCATTACAACTTTCACAAGCACTCCATCTCATCAGGGCTCGCATCGAACCTCAAAGGTTCTGACATTCAGGGGGTGCGGAATACTGGCAGTAGCCAGATTCCTTCCTTTGAATTGACTCAGGGGATATCAAAATGGACAGCTTCGACCCAAGCTATCTACTCGGTATTTCTAGACTCTTATCGTTCAAGTTTTCAAGCTCCTCACCACCCCAGTCCCTGAGACTAAGTGCATGGTGCATGGCAGCATGCAGACTAGTACCTCACTAACAGCGACTAACCAGAGCTTCGGCAGGGACCTCGAAAGGCCAGATAGTAGCTTCATTATTGGGGAAGTCGATCAGTTTCTTTCGGACTCCACGCCTAGTATCATGTGCGCCGGTGCGGAGATAACTTCTCCAAAAGAGAGAGCAATTCTCGTGAAATTCTGGGGAGCAATTTCCTGACTTGGCCAGCGACCAGCCGTCGGATTCACTCCGGGGAATCACCGGGGAGAACACCTTCAGCCACAGCGCAACTGTGGCAAACAAAGAGATGGGTTTCGCTTTCTCGGGCCAACTGCCCGCGAAATCGAAGAGTGACATTTGGGGCGACGTGTCATTCAACATTGATACCTGCCAAGAGTCTGTATCGGCTCCGCATTTACCATCTACTATTCTGTCGCGGACTTTGTCCGGGGTGAGAATATCCAGGGGGCAAATTCGCTTGCATCAAGGGGAAATCGAGCGCAATTATGCTTTGGCAAAATCGTATGGGAAGGTTTCCCCAAGTTCACCTGCAAAAAGCGGATTGACGAACCTCGGAAGAAGTTCCGTGGCTCAAGTTTCAACCTCGTCGTCGCCGAGAATAATCAGCCTATTTTGACGGTCACTATTTTCCAGGATTAAATCCCAGGGGTTGGTCCAGAACACCTTCCCCTCCCTTCTAGACTATTCCTATAACCGGGATTCTGGGGAGCGCACAGAGCTGCGAGAATGAAGGTTGATAGATGAGGTGACATCGATGATTGCCAGCCATTGTGAAGCGAGGTCAGCGCTGGGAAATAGTTATTTCCGCCAATCAGGCCATCACCCCCAGATTTAATGACAGGTCAAGCTGGAGTAAGCCTCAGTCACCCTCCGGCGTCACGCCCAAGAGGAAATTAACCGGCCCCCAATGATACCCCGGGGAGAATCCCGTGGGCGATGCTCTGCAAAATCCGACTGTTCAGTCCGGAAGATTCGCGGCCCCGCATCGAGCGCAGAGGAATGTCAATTATTATTGAGCTGAGGTTAGTCAAGTTCTCCAGGGCTGGGGGGACGGGTTTCCCTTTGCGAACGAGTGATATCAGCATGATACAGAATCCCTGTCCTATTGGGCCATAGCTTCCCCCGTCCCGTTCCAGAAGTTTGTGGATCCCCCGATCGCTGGTCTTGGGCTTGGTGCCTTGTGGGGAGCTTTTTTTTTTTTTTTTTTTTTTTTTTTTTCACTTTTTAGCCTCTTTTAGCGGTGCGTGGTCTTAAGCATTGGACGTGGGAGTTGGGGGTAGCACCAACGGGACTCCATGCAGTACGGTATTGTAAGTTTCTGCCAGTTCCTGAGTTCCGTATCCGGTGTTGAGGGGTCCGATTTCTCGGTTGATTTATTACCTTATCTTTTGAGATAATCTCTCTTCCCCTCAGTCTCAGCGACCTGGTTGAGCCATGCCGACGGTGACATTCGCGGGATGGCGCAAGAGATAAGGCTCCCAACTGTCTGCAGCGACAACTCGAGCGTTGGAGAATGAAGCACCTCATTGTCCCAGGTTATTGGCGCGCAGCGAGATCCCCATCCAGCAGGGCGTGAGATTCAAAACGACGAATTGAAGCTGGTGAGGCAGGGGTCGTCGTCCTTTCCCCGGATTCTGCCCCCACTCGTCGCATCAATTAGCCGCCGATAATACACATTCGTTGGCAATTCGCCGAAGACGCCATGGCATCTTGGTTGCTCCGCAGAATCAAGAAAAAAGGATTGATAACAGGGTAGCATGAAGCATGAAGCCTATCCGGCCAGTGCTCGGGTGACTCGCTGGCTGGCCCGGAAGTCGTGACTGGTGTTCTCATCCATCAGGTGAGATTAGCCAGTGAGGTCGGAAGATAGGCGAACGTTGGTTCGATTGCGTTCCTCGCTTGTCCAGTTGCGACTTGCGACCCGGCACATCTTACTCCGGACAAGACGGACAAATGTCCTCTTCCACGGAAGCATGGGCTTGTTATTGCTCTGAGGTCTGTGAACCGGCCTTACCACGGGACTAGAATAATATCGAAGCAGGACTTCGCAAAAGCCCAGCCAGACCAACAGGCGCCTTATCTCTCAACTTCCGCGGAAGATATGTATACCTAGGGGCTAGAAGCGCAGCATCCTTACCTCCCAGGCAAGCGAGTTGCAGGGCCTGCTTTCCACCTGCATGTCAGCGATTACTACTAGCGAATCTTGTTATTTCGCCCTGCTCGTCGCTCATAAGTACGGACGTCTGCACGTCAAACACACAGACAGCCCGAACGCCCGAGCTGCCAATCCGCAGAAGCAGCTGCATTAGCACTCTGTCCTGTCCTCTCGTCACACAAAGGTACCTACCTACCTACCTCTGTCAGCATAGCATGTACGCATATATGTCTGGAGGATGTGGTACAGAGTCCAATAAATATAGACTTCAGTCACGCAAGTCAGTTATTTCCTGTCCTGTCGTCAACGAGATAGTTCGCTCTGCCAAGGTTCTCAATCTGCACAACCTTGGCGAACCTGCATGCCACACCCACACCCACACCCCCTCCACCCCTCCTCAAAGCTCCAGAGTCTGGCCCCCAGACCCCTGTCCCCTCGTCCATCGCACATTGCACAAAGGAAAGCGCCAGTCATGTACATGTATGTAACTGGGAGAACGGGCCCCCTTGTGTAATCGCGGCTGATAGCGGGTCTGGAGCTCTTTGGCTCGGTGTTTGGGGCCGCAGACCACGGACTCATGGCGGTCGCCGTGAGAGGTTAGCTGAGTGAGATTATGTATGTAGAGAGCATGGATTGCGATGCGATCTATCGAGTCCTTTTGGAGAGGATGGGAGGGGCGGGATGTGAGTGATTGGTGTTTTGGGATGAGACATGAAACAGGAGGGATTGATGTGCAGATAAGTTGCGTAGGAGTGAGGTATGTATGTAGATGTATCTAGGATAGGATAGGATGGGATCAGATAGGATCGGATTGGATTGGGTGGTGAGTCCGACTCGAAGCGCCGAGGCGGACTGACCGATTGAAGCTGGGTTCCATGAAGCGAGGATATATTCTTTCGCGGGAGAGGCGATACTCGCAGAGCAAAGTGGGATGATCTGAACGGGTGCGCCCAACTCGTTCAAAAATAACGAAGAAGAAAAGAGAAAAGACCACATCAAAAATTAGACCATCGCATGATCATGAGAGAGTATGTCGCATTCCTCATCCGCGATCGGCGAGGTCATGATCTGAGAAAGTTAACCTTCCAGGTTCACTTGCCGCGTCTCGCCCCAGAACCCCAGATGCTTGTTCGCTCGAAGTCTGAGGTTAATGATTGCCCCATCGCTTCTGGGGATTGCGCAATTGAGCGAGATCGGTGGTCCCGTGTTCGGTTGGACTACATATCCTGAGGGAAGAGAAGCGACTTCGGATCTGGGCAAAGTTGATCAGACAGTGGGTGGGTGATCTCAGGCGATCACATCATCGACGCTCGTCGCTGCAGGATTTGATTCCCCGCAATGATTTGCGGCGGAAGTACGGATCCTCTGCGGCGCCGTTTTCCAGACCTGGAGATGGATACAACAAAGGTCAGGTAAGATTTTCCAGATGGAGGAATCCATGGCGAGCGAAAAACCGAACAGACTATACAATTTTTGACTGATTCTGTTATCTAAGAGATACTCCAAGTCCAAGAAGCTTGCGGCCTGCCTCGCTCATATGCGGAGAAATTGATCACGGAAATTCTTCTTGTTTCTCCAGAACTGACCAGGTGAACTTGCAAAGAAGGTGGGGTCCAAGTTGTTTCAATCCATTCCTCCACGGAAAAACGGCGCCATCTCAACGGTGCACCGTGAGCACTGAACACTAACAGTAAACTCTGAGTGCCCGGTTCTTGGCCTACTACAAGTAGTCTGTAGAGCTAATTTTCAAGTTCAATGCGGAGAAGAAGACGAAGAACATGGGGTTTGTTTCATCCAACATCGGGATTTGGGTCTTGGTCTCTTATTGGCCTGGACGGTGTCGCAAAGAATATGGTGTACGTAGCGAAGTCGTATCTCCAGTACCCTTGATGACGACTGACGGTCGTAGCGCTGTGTTACCTGGCCTGTCCTCAGGGCAAGGCAAGGTCCCAATTGATCAGCGGAGCGAGCGAGGTACTTCATAGTCCTTCTGAGACATGTCACTTGTCACAACTCGCGCACGACGCCGTGGGCTTCATCATCATGACAGGGTGCCGATGAGTATCATTTTGTCACATCATTGTCGAGAGACTTGACGAATCCGATGTACAGTGTAGATCGTTGTCTTGACCGCAGCGGAAGAGCGTCCGTATGTACAGTCTCGAACGAGATTGGCGATCAGTGTGTTTCCTTCACTTGATTTTTCGCCATCGCGACTGCGAATATCATTTCTGAGCCGGCCTTTGCGACAAAATAGAACTGTGCGTAGATAGCATACTGCAGGATAGTAGTGCGGGGAGTCTCGGGGTATCTTTCGCGGCGCTGGAAACCAATTAGAAAGAGTCAGGGGTCCGAAAACTCCAAATCCAGACCTGCTTATCTGAAGCCTGTAGTCAGAGCAAAACGTTCTTTCTCTCATGACCGTCGGCCTTTGAGACATCGTGCGAATCGACCATTCAAGCATCGGAATGAGAGCCCGTGATTCCTAGGCCCCCATATTCCAGTTCCAACGGTCGGATCGTGGACTCGTGGTACGTACTCGCTCAATTTTGAGGGGAAATCTCTGAAATGAACTTCCCCCGCAAGACACGGCGGTACCGGTTCCCTACTTCAGTAACTAGTTCGAGCTCGGGACCGTTCGCCATATAGTGTTAATATCCGCGGTAAATACTTGGACCAGTTCGTTCTCCGCTAGTCGCCCCAAGTGTTGGATTGATTGAGTAAATGCCTGCGTGCCGCGTTCCGGCCTGCCAGTCGTACCTGCGTGCTGGGCTCCATTTTTGCGGTTCCACGATATTCCACTGTTTGAGGGAACTTGGGGCTGTGTGGGGTGAGATAGTGCGCTTGCCAAGTGCCTCGAACTCGCAACCTCCGGCAGTCGGCCCGGCATCCAGCTGCAATGGCATGGGGAACTCAGCTGAGGTGATTCCCCCACAAAAGGGTGCGCAGCGATGTGTTTTCCGCGACGGAGAGGATCACCGACTGCTCGAGTGCGGCTGATCCAGGCAGTGTTGGGCACATGACTTTGTACTATTGCGCCAGAGAAAGGGAAAACTCATAATGGCTGAGCAAGGCGAGCAGCGATAAGGATTCGTCCACGATAAGGACTCAGCTCCGTGTTGAATGTACGAGCCTGCGGAGAGGTTGCAGGATGATGACAGCTGTCGAGACCGGCCTGCCACTGAACAGTTGTCTCTGCTTCGCCTCGAAAGAATCGCCCCGGCCGCGTCATGATAACTTATCTTATTTGCAGGCTACCGCGGCCAGCCAGCACTTAAGATACGAGCAGAACAAAGAGCCAAAGACCCTCTCGACTTATCAACGCTCTCAGGGTTGTTCTGCGGCCTGCTGATCGTCCGGGTTTATCCTATCAGCACAGGGGGGACAGCCACGATGTCGCCCAATATTTGGTGGGGATTGCGCTCCCTTCCTTCTTGGGTCAACGGAGAGAGACCGACGATTTTGGGAAAGGGCAGGACTTGACTCTCGTGCTCCTCGACTGTCCACGAACATGGACCTATCGTGATTGCGCTCGACACCGCGTGTAAGAATCAACAGCGCGCGAATGCAAACAATTTGTCTGTCAGATTAGGTTATAGCTTTACCCAAGATCGACTTCCCAACCCCATGATTGGATTCGCCATTGGATTGCCCAATTCGCAGTGGTGGCCTGTGTCAACATGGACCCTCCGGATTATTTGTGATCGACCACTAGGAAAAGCAGCTGAGGCGGCTTGGTGCAGATTGTCCAAGTCCTCGGATCGACCGTGCAAAAATTCAGGCTAATTAGGGGTGGTTTGGGTGATCTCTGAGCTCTCCCTTGCATCGCGAACACAGGGCCCAAGTCCGCGAATTCTTTTACGTTGAAGGTAAACTGGTCGGAAGAGATAACCTCGACGATCAGGAAGGGCGAGCAAAGGGTCCCCCAGGCTCCGGGGGAAAGCAACATCTTGGCTCGCTCGCTCGCTCTTATCATCAGCTGCTGACTTGGCCTGAGCCGGGCGCCTATCGTTGTTGACAGCACACAACGGACATCGCCGAGTCTCAGTTATCAAAAGGACCTGCGCCCGTTTTCAGGGATGACGAGGAATCTTTCAGCATGCCAATGAAGCAACCAAAGCGAACGAAAGCGGGAGGTGGGCTGAGGCCGAGTGCGGAGGCCATTTTCGGAGCAAATCTCCTTGTTTTCACCAAGGTCCTCCTGAACCTTTTGTCTTGATGCTATTCTTACTCGCAGCTTTCAAGCCGAGACTCGAGTGAAACCGCTGGATCCCTGTCCCAGCCCCGGACCAGGTGCCCCAAGCTCATCCAGTCGCGTTGAACGGAACGTCAATGGCGTCTATCTCCCTCCAGGCCACCCCGGTTAATTGGCAAGGGGACAGATTGCGCAGCGAACTGAGTTGAGGGCCAGCGGCCGAGAATTATACGATACTCCATGAGGACAGGCTAGTTTGGCTGATCCGGACGGACAGCCTCCGCTTGACCCTCTGGGCGCCCACGTATCAGCCAAAATTACCAAACTATGTCCTTGTGACAGAATCGCCATCGCCCACATCCGAGCAAGTGCCGAGTTTTCAGCGTCGCCTTCCAGTCCGCAATCTCAGGCATCAAAATCGGACCAATCAACCCCGTGAGTCATGAGGCTGATGCAATCCTTGAGTCGTTATGGTATTGGTTTTTTTCACCCCGCAATTCCGCCTGATACCCGCCTGGGGCGTCATCCCGGTTTCTTTTCGTGCCCTCCAGTGCACGTTGCGATGATGAGTGATGAAGTATTGGATCTCATCATCGTATGACTCTGACATCGCGTATCGCCCTGCCTCGTCGACTTTCGTTTCAGACGTCCCATTGGACTTGCATGACCGCCTTGTTGGGACATTCATTTTTCGCTTTCTCAACCAACCACGGGCCGTGGATCGACAGGTCTCGACTACGCTTTGCCCAAAAGGAGAATCTCTCCCAGCTCCCCGTGGCGCCCCAGATAAGCTGGGGAAGTGCAAGTCGCACGGATTGGGCTGTCTCTACTAGAAGAGGAAGGATAACGTAAGAGAGAAGCGACAAATCATTCTCGATTTAACCCATTTCCGAGCATTTCAGAATGCCACATCTGTTTTCGGCTGTGATGATGATCGCATCCTGGCCTCGTCTCGCGCTTTGCCCATCCTGTATCCCGTAGTTACATAGTTCGCCTAGAACCTCCGTACGGACTAACCGGCGGTGGGGGACGGATGTTCAAGTTGAACAGATCGTATCATGCGTGCAGAAGTGACCAATATTGCATAATCTTCTTGTCCATCATCATCGGGATGACCACGGAAAGCCTCAGATGATGAAAGATTCACCATCACATGGCTCATCGTTTAAATTCTGCAAGCCGTGGAAACTATCGCGTAATGGCCGTCGCAGTCGCAGTCGCATCGGCTTCGATTCTGACTCGAACAATCAGGGACAAGAGCTTGGACACCGCCTTGGGAGGCAGAGAGATGATCCCATTCCGAGGATTGTGTGATCTTCCGCGATAGCCGGTTCGGAAGATGCTTACGGGCTGTTTGTTACCCAGGTACCCTTACACGCTGACAGCCAGCCAGCCAGCCAGCCGTACCACCAGTACCGGTACCACACTCTGCCAAACACGGGGCACGCACCGAGCTGGGTTTCTCCAGCCCACACAGCCACTTCTGCAGTAACCAGTTCACCCCTACCAAGCCCGCCCACATTCTTTCACCTTCTTTCTCGTCACGCCCTCGCACAGCGACACGCAGCCAGACGGAAGACACCGCGTACGAGGCTTTGGCGAGCGGGCTGAGAGCGTCTGCCACCGTCTCAGCCAGGTCAGCGCCCTTGAAGCGTCAAAGATAGCAGTGTTGAAGCAAAGGAAGAAAAAGAAAGGCGTTCACCCCACTAAAACCGGGCCGGGTTAATCTCCAAGCAAAGCAGCCGATCTGGTTTGAGCACGTTCTTTTTTTATTCTTTCTTTTTCCTTTTTTTCCTCCGCCCCCCTCTTTCCATTTACTATTTGGTAATTTTTC
>MU628247.1:0-130599 GCA_025688815.1 Aspergillus carlsbadensis
ATATTTTTTTTTAAAAAAAAAAAAACTAAAAATTAATAATTATAATATTATAAGTAGTTAAAGGACCTCTATTTCTCGGTATAAATAGCTCATAAAGGTAGTAAAAGCTACTATAAAAATATTTTAAAAATAAAGTTCTCATGTAAAAAAGTATATAAGGCTTATAAAAAAATATATTTAAAAATACATTTTTATAATACCTTTTAAAAAGTCTTTTAACTTTTTTATAATAAAATACCTTTACAAAAAAGGTAGTCTAGGTAATTTATAATTATAAAAGGTATATAAAAATTCTAAAAAAGTATATTATAGCTATAAAAGTACTAGTAGTTATAAAGGGACCTTTTTTATAACTAAAAAAGGTTATATATCTGAAACTATTATTAGCTATAAATAAAAATCTTTATAAAGCTTTATGATAATCTAATAATAACTTACTTTATAAAAAAATTTATAAGCTAGTTTTCTAAAGTTTTTTTTTAGCTAGATATATAAAGGCTTATGGCAAACTATTATAAGGCTTATATATTATTTAGGGTAAGTAGTAAGGCTTACTTAAACCCTTATTTTAAAAGTATTCTAGGAGTAAATTAATATAAACTTTATTATTAATTTACTTATAAGTATTAAGTTTAAAGACTTAAATAGCTTACAAAAGGCTTTTAATATTATTTTAGTTATAGTAAATAAAATAAGTAAAATAATATATTTTATTTTTATATAAAAGTCCTTAAATAATAAGAAACTTATATTGATATTTATTTATAAAGTATTTTACCTTTATAAAATCCTTAAAAATATTATAATAGATAAAAAAAATTACAATTTTTTTAATTAAACTTCATTTACTACTTATAAATTAAATACCTAATAAGTACTATATACTATCCCTAGATAAATAAGTAAATAAAAAGATTAAATAATAGTATAGAGTAATACTTATAAGGCTATATTAACTTTTTATAAAGTAATTAAATAAACTATATTTCTTTTATAAAGTTTATGTATAATAACTTATAATAGGCCTTAATAAAGTTCTTATTATTTTAAATTTTATATAAAATAAATTTATTATAAATAATTATACTTAACCTTTATATAAAAGGAGAAGTAAGTAGTAAAGTTAGAAAATGATACTATTTATATTAAAATTTTTTATAAAACTATATAAAAAAATATTACAAAGGCCTAATAGTAAGCTAAATACTATAATATATAGTGAAAAAAACCTTTAACATTAATAAATATATATAAATTACTAATAAAAACTAGTTATAAGTATAATTAAATAAAAAGCTAGATTAGTTTTAAGCAGGCCTATTATAAGTAGTTAAGTAAATAGGTAAAGATACATAAAATAAATTTATTTATAGAACTTAAAGTTTATAATATTTTTTATATATTAATACTTTATAAGTACTAGGAAATAAAGGGTATAAATACTTATAAAGAATTTAAAATATATTTTATAAATAGAAAAAATTATAAATATAAAATTAAAAAAATCCTAGCTCTAAAAAAAATCTTATAAAAATTTTTATAAAATAGCTAAAATAAAAAATAATAGTAATAAAGCCCTTTATAAACCTATATTATTTATAAGTTTCTAAGAACTATATTATAAGTAAAAAAAACCTTAAAAATTAAGTTTAAAAAAATAATAAAAAGACTAACTATTATAAAAAAGTATACTTTATAAAACTAATTATAAAACTAATTAAATCTTTTTACTAGCCTTATACTACTAGCTAAGGTAACTATTTTTACTAATTTTTATAAAAAGCTTATTATTATAAAAAATCTAGGTGCATATAACTACTTAAATAAATTTTATAATTATAATATAAATAATTATTATACCTTTTATTGATCCCTTTAAAAATATATAAAAAATATTAAGCTTATACTTAGGTTCTAGTATACTTTATACTTTTATTTGAAAAAAAAGTTGTTTTATATATGTAACTAAAAGGCCTTTTTATAACTAGGTATATATAGCTAGCTACTCTAGATTCCCTTATTTATAATATTAAATAAGGTAAAGGACTAGTATAAAAACCTATTTTTTTTAAAAAAATAATAAGGGCTTAAATTTTATCTAGGGTAGGATATTAGGAACTATAATAAAAGCTATTTATGAATATAAAGTAAATTATATTATAATAAATAATTTAATAAAATAGCTAGTAAACTAAATTATATTTATTATAAGTACTAGAGGTACTTTATTTTAGTTAGCCTAGAAAGTATTTATAAAAAGTAAAAAGGGTTATATAATAATAATATTATACGAGGCTAGCACTTCTTAAATATCAAATATAATAGTGGTTTATTACCTATAAATAGCTAATATAAGGGGAAGGTAGTAGCACGCTACTAGATACTAAAGGGTATAAAAATAGTAGTAGTAAAAGTAAAAATAACTATTAAGGTAAGGGTAGGGACTAAGCTAGATATAAAAAATAGCCTAGTACCTTATAACAGGGACCTACCTAAAGTTAGTAATCTAGTAATATTATAAAGCCTCATAAAAAATTATTTAAAAAAAACTTATAAATTCCCCTTATAAGGGACTACTTTTAATTAAAAAAAAGGGTAAATATTTAAGCTTTAAAGAAGTAAAAAAAAGTAATAAAACTAATATAAAAGTAGGTAGTAAAAAAGTTATATTAAAAGTTTTTATAAAAAGCTATTAAAATTAAAAATACTTATAAAAGGGTATAAAATTTTATAAAAATAAAAAAGTATAATATAAAAAAATTATAAAAAAACCTACTACTTCAAAATAAAATTTATAAAAATGTTTCTTAAAAAATTTTCTTTTCTATAATTTAGTAATAAAAGCTAGGCTAAATTAAAGTAAATAAAGTTATAGTAATATTACTATAATAGTAAATAATATAAGCCCTATTTATATAAAAAAAGGGCTTTACCTATTATAAAATAAGTAGCTTTTAAAAAAAATAAAGGTAGGCGAAATATATTATAAAATAATTTTATAAAATAAAACCGTAAGGTTAAAAAAAGAACCTTTATAAAAAGATTATTTATAAAAAATATTTTTAATATTTAATATTAAAAAATAAGTCCTCTAGGCTTGTAAATACTAATATTATATAATAAAAAAAAGGTAAGTAATAAGTATTATAAAAACCTTAATAATTATTATAAAGGCCTTATAAAAAAGGCCTTTAATACTATATAGTAGAAAATATAAGTAGTAAGGGTTATAATAATCTAATATTATAGCTAGAGAGGGATATTATAAAAGCCTATAAAATAATATTCCTAGAAAAGTTATTATAAAAAAGTAATAGTACCTTTTTTTTATTATAATTTTTTTAAATATTTAGTTTTATTTATTATTATAGTATAGTTTTTAATAGCTATTTATATATATTTATATATATATAATATACTTTAGTCCTTATAAGGACTATATATATAGCCTTAAGGAATTAAGGCCCTTATAAATATATCTAGAAAGCTATAGCTCTTAGCTCTTAGTTAGCCTATAGGCTAACTAAGCCTATAAAGGTTTTCCTCTACTTTATAGAAGGTTGATTCCAACCTTTAGTCTTAATCTATAAATTAGCTTGCCCTATTTTAGCTATTTATTTTTACTTTTTTTTTTTTTTAAAAAAAAAATTAACCCTTTTAAGCCATGCCTTTTAATATCTATTTTTTAATTTTCAAGTGTTTAGGGCGGTTAAGCTTTATAAAATAACATGCTATTAGTTTATAGGATTCCATGTAGTTATATTAATAATAGTAGTAGCTAGCTATAGAAAGTTAGTATGTGCCTAACCTAATGACTATCATGTGCACGTGACACCCTTGTATATTTTAAAGTCCCCTAGCATTCTCATTAAGGCAAGGATTGATTTTTAATTTAATCTACCATTTAGTATAATAGCACTATACCTAATTAACTTGTATTTATCCCTCTACACAGACACGATAAAACATCATCTACCCAACAGAGCCATCAACTCCAGGCATCCATCTCAACACCACACGCATTTAATACCCTAGTCCTTGGCAATATGACATTCAACTGCGCCCTTGTTGGTGATTGCGTCGAATGCAGTTCTCCAGAGACCCATACCCGAATGAAAATACCCATCAAGGACATACTGTGTATAGTCCCACCCCACGAGGGACATGATTCAGGATACAGATTATTGTTCTTCAACACAGACACCAGCTCACCTAACACACCGCCGAACCTTAGGAGGATTCGTCTCACAACGGTGCCATCCAAACTCGTGCCTGACCATTTGCTTCCAAACACGCCTAATATCTACGACTCAACCAATCCTATAAAGCTTCATTTCATCATATCCACGGCCTCCGGGACAGGGACGGCTAAACTGCTATTTAGTCATATTTTGCAACCACTGCTTTCATATCTCGAATTAGACTTCTACGAGGTCCATGAGACACAATCTTCACAGACCATAACTAATTTATGCCATTCGTTATTCATACCCCAGGCCGAAGCTGGCAATGCGCAAACCATAGTCCTTCTCTCAGGAGACGGCGGGCTTTGCGATGTTATCGACGCATTCTATAGCACTGCGAAAAACATCCGTGCGAAACCGAATATTGCGCTCTTCCCAGCAGGCACGGGCAATGCCATGGCAAGTTCCATAGGATTAGTCGTCAACCATAAGGCGGCACTGATGGCATTGTTATGCGGCAAACCAACACCTGTTCCTGTATTCGCCGCAACGTTCTCCCAAGGCGCCAGGTATGTCCAAGATGGCAAGACACAGTGTCCGACGGCTGCTGAGATTCCCTGCCGGAGGGTGCATGGCGGTGTTGTTGCGAGTTGGGGATTACACGCCGCACTAGTCGCAGATAGCGACACTAGTGAATATCGCAAATTCGGTGCCGAGAGGTTCAGAATGGCCGCGAATGAACTCCTCTACCCATCAGATGGTAGCGAGAGTCACAGATATCGTGGGTCAGTCACATTGTTCGGAAAAAATGGTCAAGATCAAGGAAATACCCAGCCAGAAGAAACCCTCGGGTCCAAGGAACATATGTATGTGTTGGCAACACTAGTATCAAACCTCGAAAAAGACTTCATGATATCCCCCGAATCCAAACCCCTGGATGGCTCGCTTAGGGTGATACGGTTCGGCCCTTTGCCACCGGAGCGCGCAATGCAGGTGCTGTCCTTGGCATACCAGAACGGCCAACATATCCAGGATAGTGATGTCATATATCGCGATGTTGAAGGGATCCGGATTGGATTTAACGAGCCCGAAGGGAGTTGGAGGCGCGTTTGCATTGATGGAAGGGTGATAATGATAGAAGAGGGCGGCTGGTTGGAGGTGCACAAGGAGAAGAGGCATTTGCTGAGAATACTCTCGCCAGCTCCCCGGGGTAAGCAGTGAGCACCTTGCTCGGGTCTTATAGACTTGTGCATTTATGCTCTTGCCTCCGCATGGAATATGTATTGTGATTCATTCAATCCAAACCTCCTGGTCCCACTTAATTACGGCACTTTCCGTTGTTAGACCGCCGCGAGCCCGCAATTCACGAGAGTCGAGACCCATAGGTACCATACTAGGTAGGTAAGAGTTTCGTGACCAAACATGATCTCACATTAGTTGAGTCGACACCGCCATTAGGCTATCTCGCTGCTTAATGTATGTGAAGAGCAGAATCTAGAGAAGCTTATAGGAAGCGCTTTTTTTTTTTGCCGGGCTGGCCGGTGCCTCACTGCCATGAGCCCCTGGTGCCGACGTGCCGTTCGGTCCTGATGACCCACATCCTCGGCATTCATATTTCAGCCAATAACCATCTGTGAATTTTGAAGCCACCACTTTCTGAGGTCTCTCTGAGACTCTGAGTTGAAGACTCGAAGGCTCGAAGGAGTCATCTCATTTTCAGCAATTTCTGCCAAGTTTCAACATTCCCTCAAGACGCGCCTCATCTGAGTCGTGATCGCATCTCGTTTCAACTGCGATATTATCATCTCGTGAAAACAGAAAGCTACGGAGTAATCGCCTGATCGCTGCACTGAGTCCTGACCGATAAAAAAACTACCGTGGCAATGTCATTCTCGAACCTTGTGTCTGATCTCGCCTTCAGAGATAACTACGACGACCGAAACTCTCAAGTCTCCAACGCACGCTCTAGGGCAACAGCTCGATCGTACACAAGTACAGCTGCCACGAGTGTTAGCATATCTGGGGATATCTCTAGTCAGCTCCATTCAGGCTATAGTCATCCACTCAGCAGGTCATGGCAAGCTGAGAGGCAACTGACCAAGGTCCGTAAAAGATGGCTGTCGACCTCCCACCAGCATCTATGTTACCCCCAATACAAAGATGTGCTCCTGACATCGCTCTAGGATATGCTGATTTACCCTCTTTTCATCACTGACAACCCAGATGAAGAGACGGCTATCCCATCTTTACCCAACCAACATCGGCGCGGTTTGAATCGTATAGTTCCTTTTCTGAGACCCCTTGTTCAGAAGGGACTAAGGTCCGTCATTTTGTTTGGTGTTCCCTTGCATCCTTCTGCGAAGGATGCGCTCGGGACCTCTGCGGACGACCCCACTGGTCCTGTTATCCAAGCCATTCGCCTAATCCGATCGCGCTTCCCCGAAATATACATCGTGACTGATGTTTGCCTATGTGAATATACGTCCCACGGCCATTGCGGAATACTACGGGAAGATGGTACACTCGATAACACACAGTCTGTTGACCGGATTTCCGACGTTGCTTTGGCCTACGCCGCTGCCGGAGCCCACTGTGTGGCGCCATCCGACATGAACGATGGCAGGGTTCGCGCCATCAAGTTGAAACTGATTGAGGCCGGCTTGGCACATAAGGTGCTTCTCATGTCCTACAGTGCAAAGTTCAGTGGCTGTCTTTATGGGCCTTTTCGGGATGCAGCTGGATCGTGCCCCTCTTTTGGGGACCGCAGATGCTACCAGCTTCCTCCTGGTGGCCGTGGTCTTGCACGCAGAGCCATCCAGAGAGATATCGGCGAAGGTGCTGACATCATTATGGTGAAGCCAGCAAGCAGCTACCTAGATATTATACGAGATGCGAAAGAGCTTGCGAAAGATCTTCCCGTCGCTGCTTACCAGGTCAGTGGCGAGTATGCTATGATACATGCTGGAGCCAAAGCTGGGGTATTTGATCTGAAGTCTATGGCTTTCGAGAGTACAGAGGGGATTTTAAGGGCGGGTGCGGGCATTGTAATAAGCTACTTTGTACCTGAGTTCTTGGACTGGCTCTAGCTCTGGTTTCCTCAACGATGTATTGTCTGTACCGTGCTTTATCATTATATGTTGCTGGATAACCATGTAAAGTGGCGTTCCATTGTTTTACACAAATCTTATCAGAAGCATTAGACTAGTAGTTGGGCTAACGAGTTGAGTTTTAGTTGCTGCCTCCCGAAGGGAAATATGGGTTTATCCACAATCTCTCATCGAGACCTCTTTATTCATGGCCAATATAATCGAACGCCCCAAAATCATATGTACAGTAACGCCCGAACCTACACCAGATTAGAAATAAAACCGGGAGAAAAGGTTATACAATGTGAACCGCGAGCATGTTCGACTTCTGACACACAGTGTAGAAGTTAAACATAACCCCCCTCTTCTCTGAACCAGTCAAATATAAGAGGTGGCTGGTTAGTAACATAAAGCAACAGCAAACGACAAGTGACCAACCCTTGGAGTATATAGGAAAGAAGCGAAAGATGAATATAGAGTACAGAGGCGAAGATGCGACATGCTAAACTGGGAACCCGATGTAAAGATGGGAAGGGATGATTCAACACATCGAGCGAAGACATTGCCAGGAGGTGTCACATGTAGCTTGGTTTCAACCCTTGAAACCCATAAGCCACAATATCTGACTTCACTACCTCACCAGGAGCAACATAAGCTCCGCGGCGGAGACGCACGCCGGGATAAATCGTACAGCCGGCACCAACATAACAATCCTCTTCGATTGTGACTGGCCGGCCCTGGTAACGACTTTGTGAACCTTTCCGTTCCTGCATATTGGCGTGAGCCATGGAGGTGAGAATTGTTACTCGCGGGCCGACCCAGGTGTGGGCTCCGATGGTAATAGGGCAATCATCGACAAAAAGGCAGCTTTCAGATACCATGACATCCTCCCCAATATGAATGTTATATCCATAGTGGCATTGGAAAGGAGCTTCAACCACAGTACCTTGACCGATAGACCCCGCAGGCCTCGGTGAAGCGACCCCGGAGGGCGAATTGGTAATAGGCTGGGGTACTAGAATCTCCTTTAATAAACGACCTTGCTCTTTGGCGGTAAGACCAGAAACAGGGTTGCACGCATTATTAAACCGCCAGAGCGCCGCTCTACATCGGTCTCTTTCCTCCACAAGGTGGATATCAAAGGGCCTATAGAGATCACCGCGTAACATCTTGTCCTTCTCTGTCTCTTCGCTGGAAACGGCTCGGCCAGACAATTGGTGTTCAATACTTAATGCCATCCGTGCCTGAGCCTGGGGCGTGCTTGTGTCAACACTAGCAGTATGGGCTGGTCGCTGATCGATCCCAGTTTGAAAAAGAGGGACATTGGGTTTTGTATGACCTGCGTGTGAAAGTTCCCTGATTGGAGGAACTAGTTGATAATCAGTTTTAGGGGGGGCCTCGCGTGACAATTCGTGAATCGAGGGAACTTCTCGGTAATCTGATTTCGATAGGGGATCTGTGATATAACCCGGGTGTGTTACACTTGGCCAGGTCCTCTTTGGCCAGGAGCTTCGACCTGGCCCAACACCCGTAGGACTTGTATTGAACTGGGCGGCAGGGCGGTTGTCATCGTCCACAACAATGGGCCGCATTTTCCCCGAATCAATCGGCTCAGCTAGGTTTTGCTGCCGATCATGCGGGTTGATCTCATGTACGTACTGATTGCCAATATCAGGATAACCTTCTTTGGATTGTAAGGGAACTGGCGCTTTTGTCGTTGATGGCTTCTGCCATGTGCTCCGGGACGAATAACCTTCACAGATGAAACCTCCTCTTATGCAGTTATTACCTATAAACCGAGTTAGTGTCAAGTATGGATACAAAACAAGCTTTTCACAAACTCACAGGCTGGGTGTTGTTCATCGCACTTCTTCTTCCGCCTCCGACAGGTCATGCATCCAGTCTTGGTTCTGTTACTAAAAACACGCTTTCTCTTTGGTGCGACTTGCACCGCGCTCTGTGGTCGATCTTGAGCATAAGGAGATGGCAGGCCTTGTTCACTCGCTACCGACTCCTCAACTGCTCGGTTTACGCTGTCCCAGGTTTTTTGGGATGCATCGGAGCCTTGCGCCTCGCGCTGTAATGCCTCGGCCAATTGGGCGTCTGAGGCATCGATTTGCTGAGCCCGCTGAGCCTGGTTGATGAGCTGTGTATCGTATTCGGGCCAAGTGGCGCTTGCGGACGATGTCCGAGTGATATCACCCTCATCTGCCCTGGGGTGTACTTGTGGGGACGTGCGCTTTGAATCAGTGTCGCTATGAGAGTTCAAAATACCATTGGACATGCCCGGCTGCGAAGTATAATCCATTATGCTATCAGGCGGCTGGTCTGGGCTCCGCGGGCCCCGATATGGCGCATGAGCGGTTTCATCTTGGTCGACAGATTCCGATCTCTTTCTCTTCGACCTATTTGACGAAGTCAAGGGACTGTGCGATGTCGAGCGCTGTGACCGCTGCTCGTCCAAATCATTGTGGGTGTCCCCATTTTCCTTTGCCTTGGGCTCGTGTCGACTAGAAGGCTCATACCCGGTCCGTGGCCAAGATTCGGTAGGCTCTCGATTATCTGCATGGGTCGAATCAACACCATGTGTCGCGGCGCCATGTAGAGCGCCGGGTGCTAGAGGCTCCCTTCCATTCACTGCTGTAAATCGCGAGGGGCTGTGATCCGCCTTCGACTCCTTCTCCAACTCGGGATCGTTCATTGCTGGCGCGGTCGCGATAGTCGTCATAATAGCAAAGAACCGTACCCCAGGTGGCGCCTGCTTGCGACTCGCGCTAAAGATGTTGCTGCGGGGAGATTGCGAGGGAAGCAGAAACGTTAGAATCTAGCGAGCGCTGAATAGCCCAACGTATAGCCGAGTGATGTCGGAGCTTTCACATCCGCTCATATGTCGCCTAGCTGGTACTGAACAGCCAGTAAATTGAAAGAGATTGTCGTTGAGTTCTGGTATGTTAAGCAGATGTTTTCAACGAGTGTGGAGATCGCGGTGGTCAATATACGGGCTATAAGTCGTTGAACAGATTGAAAAGCAGGCCTCGGAAACTGAAAATAAGATTGCGATATAACCAAGGATGGAGGTCTAATGACAAGAGTCGGGGGGGTATGTCGGAGAGGACGAGGTGCGAAGATACCGAGAGGCAAGCAAGGAGTGGAGCGGGGAAAGGAGCTGAGACAGGAAAGCTGTAGAGAGCACGAGCGCCTAGTGCGGGATCTTGGGATGAAAGCCTGGTGACCGCCAGAATGATGACCGCTCCAAAGAGGTCAAAACGAGGGTAGATTGGTCTCGATGGCGCCTCTCGCGGAAGAAAGGCAACTCCAAGAACCGAGAAATCAAAGCTAGGAAAGGAGGGAAGAGGAAAGGGGCTTGTGAGAGAGGAGGGGAATATGAATGGTGGTTATACTGCGAGTGGAGGGAAGAAGGAGAAGCGATAGCAGCCAATTCAGCGAGTAGCATGGCTGGACGAGAATATTTAATTATAACCCTTTGCCGCCTGCAGACGGCAGTCAACAAGAGGCTACAGGCTAGACGCTTTGCGTGGAGATCCAATCGCAATTAGCATAGGGCCCCCCGCCATCCGTGATCCAGCAAGGAAGGATGAGAAAAAAAAGAAAAGCGCCAAAAGACGAGCGTCTTGAGTTTGACCAGGGGTAGTCGTCCAACGGACCAAGCAAGATGGAGAGCTGCGGCTGCCAGCTGGCTGACGAGAACTTGAACTGGGTTAGTTGGCGCGCGATCGGCCCTGGTCGCGCAAAGCAGATGGTTGGCTGCACTTCGAAGGAACAGATTCGGGTGTTCGCGATTGGGCGATGGCGCGCTCAGGCGACACGCCACCTTGAAAGGGAGGGTCAGACGCTTTCCCTGGGTGTTGTTGTTCGCTGTATCCGCGAGGGAAGCGCGGCACAGCGGCGGGTCGAAACGAGATGCACATTGCTCGTCAGTGCCGTTACCCTCCCTCGTCAACTTATTCGCCATTGGCGCCTGGAAGCGGGTAACTTCAAGTTCCCCCTTACCCCGTTATACGGAGATAGTACCACCCTGCACCTCACGAGTCACAGCCTCAATTATCCAAGACACAATTTCTTTCCTCGTCCAGTTGCCCAACTTTAGCTACACTTGCAGCACTGTAAATCGATTGTGATATCGAATAATAAAATAGACTAGGCTAGAGATGCTCGTAGGTACTAGGTAGAGGAGCTTTCCCCTGCAATCTTTGCCTAACGTAGGCGAGATGGTCGAAGAACAATTGTCCGATTCATTCTACCCGTGCAATTTTCCATCTACCCTTCTCAGCACTTTTTAACAGCGACGAGTCAGTAGTCTCTGGTGCCCGTACTTCATAAGGCTGGCCCTCAGGAAAATGTCAAGGTTGTTCAGTGCGAACAGTTGGCCGAGTACTCCGAAGATAGCAGACGACTCTCTGTGTACTCTGTAGCTTCCATTGCCTACAGGAAGATCACCCTGTATACATACTATGCCGTATATATTGATTCACCCGAATCACTAAGAGCCCACCCAGATCATTGCCCTTGGGTTGACCGAGCTACCCAGACGCTTACTAAGGACCTGTCGCTCGCTGAAAGAGATCCGGTCCGATAGAGTTGGCGCTCAGAACTGAACTCGCCCTCACCGCCAGCCGCAAGAGCCCTTCTATGATTCTTCCTAGCACCTTCAAACTTGACCCTCACTACTTACCTTGCAGCTTCACAACCATACACTTCGCGTCCCCCCTCCTTCTCTGGCGCGACCCTCTGGATAATACTCGCCCATCTCCTTCTCTGGAGCTTCCTTGTGCTTTGCCGCCGGCAAACCCCTCCAACAAGCCTTTACCCCGCCAAACATCATACCCTTTTCAACCGTCATATCCCGTATGCCACAAACATTCACCCGATTCTTCGAGTTTACGCGATAATATAGAATTCCAACATCATCATAAAGCTATTGAGCATCTAGTTGTATCGCGGCACTTTACCCTGCCTGCTACGACGGAATGTCGGTGTCCATACAAGAGTTGGACAGTACTGTCCGCGCCTTTTACGAAGGCAAAGGTGACTTGGTAAGTCAACGCCAAACAGGTACTGATATCGCATTTTATTTATTTGCTAACTGTTCAATCTTCACCTCGTAGCAAAAGCAAGCTCAACAGACCCTGACAGAAGTAAGCTTCCATTCCACAGTTGATGGCAATGGACCATCCACCTGACCTTTTTGGAATCATCAGTTCAAGCAAAACCCGGATGCATGGTTGATCGTGGGGAATATCCTTCAAGAATCATCATACCCTCAGACAAAATGTGCCACTCCCCGCATCCCATTTGCTACAGAGATTTTTGCTGATGGTAGCAGACCTTGCGCTTCAAGTTCTCGACGATGTAATTATGACTCGATGGAAGGTCCTACCAAGGGAACAATGCCTGGGTTAGTCTTTCTACGAGGTAATTCCTTGCAAAGCTTTGTCTGACACGCTCCAGGAATCCGCAATTTCATCGTTAATTTCATCATCGAGAGCTCGAAGTCCGAAGAGAAGCTAAAAACCGAACGCGCTTTTTTGAACAAGCTTAACCTGGTCCTTGTTTCTATCCTGAAACAAGAATGGCCGCATAACTGGCCAACTTTTATCAACGAAATCGTCTCATCCTGCCACACAAGTCTTTCTATCTGCGAAAACAACATGGCCATCCTTCGACTGTTATCCGAAGAGGTGTTCGACTTCTCGCAGGACCAGATGACCTCCGTGAAAGCAAGAAACTTGAAGACGTCGATGACGCAGGAATTCTCTTCAATCTTCCAGCTTTGCACTGAGGTGCTAAATACCGCAAACCAACCGAGTCTGATTAAAGCCACTCTAGAGACCCTTCTCCGGTTCTTAAATTGGATCCCGCTGGGCTATATTTTCGAAACCCCTGTCATAAACACGCTTCTGACCCGGTTCTTGGACGTCCCAGAATTTCGAAACGTGACCCTCAAATGCCTCACAGAGATTGGGGGTCTTCAAATCGGAAACCCCTATAACTATGACGAGAGGCTCGTTCACATGTTCACAGAGACTTTGACTGCGGTGTCAAAAATCATCCCATTATCTATGGATCTGAAGCAGACTTATGCTAAAAGCAACTCGAGGGACCAAGAATTTGTGCTCAACCTGGCGTTATTCCTCTGCAGCTTCTTCGGCGCTCATTTGAATGTAAGTCCACATTAGGAAGGAAATCTTGTGATTTTCCAAGACTGACACACACTCGGACAAATTAGCTCGTCGAGAAGTTACCAAACAGGGATTATCTGACGCATGCCCATTTCTACCTGATTCGGATCAGTCAGATTGATGATAGAGAAGTGTTCAAGATTTGTCTTGAATACTGGACCCGCCTAGTTCAAGAGCTCTATGAGGAGATGCAGCAGCTCCCAATCACGGATATCAACCCCTTGGTGAGCATGGGCGTGAGCGGTCTTTCCAACGGTGGCGCGCCTCATCCCAGTACACTTGCCAACTATCCTCTGCGGAAACACAAGTATGAGGAAGTACTGTCCAGCTTGCGCACGGTTATGATAGAGAAAATGGTGCGACCAGAGGAAGTCCTGATTGTGGAAAATGAAGAAGGTGAAATCATTCGCGAGTTCGTCAAGGAAAGTGATACTATTCAATTATACAAGACCATCCGCGAGTGCCTGGTGTATCTCACACATTTGGACGTGGTTGACACGGAAAATATCATGATCGAGAAGCTAGCCAAACAGGTCGATGGTACCGAATGGTCTTGGGCCAACTGCAACACACTCTGTTGGGCAATTGGGTCAATCTCTGGGGCCATGAATGAGGAGACTGAAAAACGCTTCCTTGTCACTGTTATCAAAGATCTTCTCGGCCTCACTGAAATGAAACGTGGCAAGGACAACAAGGCGGTTGTGGCTAGTAACATCATGTACATCGTGGGACAGTACCCGCGCTTTTTGAAGGCGCATTGGAAATTTTTGAAGACCGTGGTCAACAAACTCTTCGAATTTATGCATGAAACACATGAAGGTAAAATTTCCTGTTGTTCCTTGGACTTTTATAGCTGACTTTGTCATAGGTGTCCAGGATATGGCATGCGATACCTTTATCAAAATTGCTAATAAGTGCAGGAGGCACTTCGTTGCTCTCCAGCCTGGAGAGAATGAACCCTTCATCGAAGAAATCGTTCGAAACATGCGTAAAATCACCTGCGACCTTTCACCCCAACAGGTTCATACTTTCTACGAGGCCTGTGGCCACATGATCTCGGCACAAGGCCAAAAGAGCCTTCAGGATCGCTTGATCGAAAACCTGATGTCGTTGCCCAACTCCGCGTGGGACACCATTATTGCGCAGGCCAACCAGGATCCATCCGTCCTCCAGGACGGCGAAACGATAAAGATCGTCGGAAACATCATGAAAACGAACGTGGCCGCATGCTCTTCCGTTGGCACTTACTTCTACTCTCAGCTAGGACGCATCTACCATGATATGCTGAACATGTACCGAGCGTCCAGTCAACTTATCAATGACGCTGTTGCGCGTGACGGTTAGTTGTCCTAGGCCTTCGCTATCCACGAGCCCGTCTTCATCCCCTTTCTACCCTTAGTTCCATCTTCAGCCTCGGGTCTCTTATTTCATCTCTCTTCACAAATGACTAACATTTTCTCCAGGGGATATCGCGACAAAGACCCCGAAAGTCAGAGGGCTTAGGACAATCAAACGGGAGATATTGAAGCTCATTGATACGTATGTCCAAAAAGCGGACGACTTAGAGATGGTCAATGCGAACATGGTGCCCCCGCTGCTCGAAGCCGTTCTAGTGGACTATAACCGTAACGTCCCGAATGCTCGCGAAGCAGAGGTCCTGAATGCCATGACAACAGTGATTCAGAAACTGCACGTATGTCATCAACCCCCTCCAACCTGGGCATATCGTCCCTTGGGCCTCTGATCTTTAATGTACATGCTAACTTTCGTAGAATCTCATGGAGGATAAGGTCCCATTGATCATGGAAAGCGTATTTGAATGCACTTTGGAAATGATCAACAAGGACTTCCACGAATTTCCGGATCACAGGATCCAGTTCTTCAAGTTGCTCCAGGCAATCAATCTCTACTGTTTCCCCGCGCTGCTCAAGCTCGATGCCACGCAGTTTAAATTTGTCATCGATTCATGCATGTGGGCTAGCAAACATGATAACCGGGAGGTTGAGAATACTGGCCTCACGATGTGCCTCGAGCTTATGAATAACATGGCCGAGACTGACGCTCAGACATCCAACATCTTTTTCCGTCAATTTTACATCCCAATCTTGCAGGATGTGTTTTTCGTTCTCACTGACAGTGACCACAAAGCGGGTATGCACGGCTCTTTCCCACTCTACAGGGAAATTTTAGACTCATTGACACTATCACAGGTTTCAAGTCTCAGGCGATGTTGTTGTCACGGATGTTTTACTTCGTTGAGGCCGGCAAAGTTCAGGATTCCATCTACACCTCTGAACAAGCCCCTATTGGGACCTCTAATAAGGATTTTCTGCAAGAATATGTCGCCAACCTTCTACAGAATGCTTTCAAGAACCTCCAGGAGTGAGTTTCCCTCGGCCGATTGATTGAGTTATAGTAATTTATCTGACTCGATGCCAGGATTCAAATCAAACAATTCGTCGTTGGACTGTTTGCTTTTAACGACGATTTCAACAAATTCAAGACTCACCTGCGAGACTTCTTGATTTCTTTGAAGGAGTTTGCTGGTGATAACGCCGAACTATATGCTGAAGAAAGGGAGCAGGCTCTGAAGGACGCCAAGGCTGCAGAGCGTGACCGTGCAATGAAGGTTGGAGGACTACTGAAGCCGTCGGAGATGGACCATGATGATGAGCTGTGACTCGATGAGGAGCTGAAATCCGAGACAAACCCACCTTGCTCGGTGAATACAACATGGTCTATGACCAATAAAGATTGGCTGGACGGCTGGTCCTTCTATGGACTGTAGGGACGAGAGTGATTCCTTTCTGCCCTCCATCTACCTCTTGGCTGTATTTTGGTCTGTCAATCAACCATCTCATTCTAATGGCTCCCTGTCAGTTTTGCTCTGGGCTTCAACCTCGATGGAAGGTTAGTATCCGATCCTTCGTCGACACCACATCCAAGGCTTTATGGGAACTGGTCTGACTAGCAGTCTCAGCACGAAATACTGGGACGACCAATTCTGCTCTCTATTGGGGAACTAGCTAGCTGTATTTAGTTTCGACTAGGCTAGAAGCTACTGTAAACTCTACGCTTCATTTGGTGTACATCTCAAGCGCAGCGCTTGATGCAGGCACAGTATATAATAATTAGGAATAGATACCAGCTTCGTTCGGTATTCCTCTCTGCATTGCGGCGCAACCTTGAAAGCGGTCAGATCAGGTGGTGGCAATTCCACCGTCTGAACACAACCCAAAACATCAACGTGGACCGCGTGCGGTTTGTCCTTGCAAACCTTCCATTAATTATCGCGGCCAGTTCATGCGAGTCTCGGACTCGAGACACAGGTCTGATCTCAAGCTCTCCGGCCACCAACCGACATCGACACCAACACGAACACAGTCATGTCCCACAACCGACAGGCATTTCCCCAGACTTCGACATCCAGCTCGCGAGTTTCCTCAGTAACTCGGGTAGAGCATAATACATCAAATGGACGAGTAACCGGAACCTTAAGACTAAGGGCCGAGGATGCTCCCTCGGTCGATCAAGATTCGACCCCAGCACGGCGTATTCGGTGGAGCGAGGACGTGGTCGACAACGAAGGCATGGGCAAAAAGAGTTCAAAAGGTACGGACCCGAGGCAGGATATAAAGGACTAGCTTTTACTTGTGATAAGAGTGAACTAACTCTTTGGTTATTCTTAGTATGTTGTATCTACCATAAGGCGAGACCAGTCGGTGAAAGCAGCTCGGAGTCGGAATCCTCGGACTCGGATTCGGATTCGTCGAGTTCAGACAGTGATCAGAGGAGTGGTGATGCAACCTCTAAGAGGAACTGCCACCACTATCACCACAATCATCGGGACGGGACTCAGGAGTCGCCGGGGAGGGGTCGGGCCGGCTGTCGCCATAGCCATGATAGTAGAAAAACGAAGCGAAGAAAGCCCAGCCCGAATGCCTACGAGAAGATGCCGAAGAACACCAAGGGCTGAGACCCAATGCTAGACAACTATTACCAGATGTGCAGACATGCAAGAACGTCATCAAGCAGCAGCTGGCGACTCAATGGCCGTGGGAACATCCATGACAACCCACATCACATCGAAATTCCATGCATACTTCTGGGGACTGAGTTCAAGCGAGCTACAACCGAAGCAGGCAAGCCGTCACCCATATTTGCGGATTTGGATGGTTCGGAGGAAGACCACGGCTCTGATTAGAGCGTGGCGTGTTGAAGACAGAGGTGATGATTAATTGCAATATTCTCTGACGAATCGTTGCCGTACCCTGACCGGACTCATGCATGGAATATCATGTTTCGGTTAGTTCTTCGCCCAGGATTATCCGGAGATGGAAGGTTCTTCCCTCCTAGAGCTCTTGTCTCGGTTGGCTTCTAGTTAGGGATAGAAAAAAATGAGGTCTTAGAGAAGAATGAGTCGATCTTCTTTCTATGCCCCCTCTTGCCCATGTTATCCCTGTCCGTCTCGCCTCGGAGAGATACATCAAAGTACGTTATAGTTATAGTACATACCCTCCCACTATTGGTGACAACCGGGCAGTGTTCAATATAGCCTGAACGTTATCAAGTTCGGTGTGGACAGCCATCATGGGCAGCTGAGACCAAATCGGACCAGGCATACTATTGATTCCCATAATCACTTGATTATAGCGCTATAGTAAAGATATATTAGCCATTATAAGATCATACTTCGTCGTCTAGCAGCGACTCGCTGGCCCCTCGTCATCTCCCTTGATTCCAAGATAAATGGCGCATCGCTGTACTGCGAATCTCCAGCTGTTGGGCCATCTTTCCCTGTCTCATGTACAATGGCCAACTTGTTGCTTTCGGCCTCCTCGTCCAGATAACCTGCGGGAAATTTAGGCGTAGTACCTCGTACAGAGGACCTAGTGGTTGAGGAGTGCCGTCGAGACTTCTTACTTGTTTCTAATGCTGCACGGTACACAGCCGTAGATGTGACTGACTCCTTGGTAGAAGACACCTTACCGTGGGCAATGTCAACACTTGCTAAGCTAGTGCTGGACTGGTTGTCTGATTCCTCGTCGTTGCGCCCGGAAATTGAGTCGCCTTTCACGTCATCCCTTTCGATATCGTCAACAGTGCGGCCCAGACTTCTAGGCTTTCTATGGGAGATCATGCTCATCTCGCGGTTTGAATTGCCTGCAAGGGCATCGGTATCGTTTGATTCAAGGTCCCCGCCTGTGACGCCGGATTTTCGAGATTTCGGAGTAGTTTCATCCTTGTGTCGTTGGTCGCGAACAGATTCCGTCTGGGAGCTGCATCTCCGTGCATTATCCTTCCCCACAGCTGGACCGAGCCCGTTGGTCGATCGTCTCATCTTATCTCTCAAGTTTGGTTCTGCGTAACTCACAACAGCTCTCTGACGCCTCGAGGGCCGTGCGTTGGATATATCAATTGCTGCAGGAACGTCATGGTTGACACGAAGTGGTTTTTGATGTAATCGATTCCCTGCCTTTTCCTCATATTTATCGCAAACCGTACCCGGCCTGTCCTCATGAGCAGGCGTATTGCGTTTTTTTGGAGACACGCCTTTGCCCTGCATCGGATAAGTGTTCTCAATTTCACCAGGGGTTGGAAGATTTTGCATTTTGTCGCAGTTGTTCTGTCTGGTTGGTCTCGCAGGAGACGTTATGCTCAGGTTCGTATTTTCTTTGGTGGTTATGCAGTCAGTTTCATAAATCTCGCTGTACGAGCACCAGATATTACATACTTGGTTCAAGCACATTCCGTTTAGGTTGACCAATGCCTGTGATTCCCACTCGAGACTGAGGTCTCCTCTTCACTGGAGATTGATCGCTTTTTGTTACCGGTTTGTTTGGAGAGTGAAGGGGCCTGGTAAATTCAAAACCGTCGTCCTCTGCTGGAGTTGACTCGAACAAGCTTTCCCCATCCTCAGATGAGAACTTGCGCTTTGCCCCACACTTTCGTACGAATTTCGAGTCGAATAGAGATATGGTCTCTTCATTAGACCTAGCTCCATCCACTGTAACCGAGCCCGCCTTCTTCTTTCTCCTCGTTTCCAGATTTGGGGGCAACGAATGTTCGTCCACCGCGTATTCCTCGAATGGCTTTATATCCGCAACCTTTGCTGGGGTGACTGTGGGTGAACCGTTATGCTCGGGTGTGTGTTTCGGAGATGTTCTGGCGGCCCCCGACACCGGGCAGCAGGGAACCTCCAAAATGTCATTTGAGAATTGCTGTACTTCTCGTGCCCTATTGCTCATTAGCTCAGTGGTTCGTACCGACTCTCGGAAAGCTAGCACCTACTCCAAAGTACGCCGTGGATAGTATTTATCTTCCAATATTACAGGGAGCCTTCCATCTACTTCGAAATCCAAGGTTGGTTCTAGGCCTGTGTCGGGGACATGGTTGACGGAGCTTGGTCGCCTCGAATGTCTCATGGTAGGTGACTCCGATTCAGATTCGGCGCGTTCACGCGTAGTCTTTGAATACTGGCGCGGCAGATTACCGAGCTCGGTTACTAGACTGCCCAACTCCACTAGTTTGCTGTCCAGCCTCGTTTTTATGTCGTAAACACCATCGCGAAGGGTCTTGGCTGCCTCGAACCGCTCCAATTCTTGTGTAAGTGCTATCACCTGCTCTCTGAGGGACACATTTTCCGAAAGCAGATGGGAGACCTCAGACTCGAGACCACGGATTCGCAATGACTGTATCGAATTGACTCTAGCAATTTCGCGGTTCTGTCGCACGAATCGTCTTTTCACTGTGCGGAACTGTATGTTAGCATGGCGCGAAAATTTGAGGGTGTGATTCGGGATCAAGACGAACAGATCTCAATAGGCTCAGCTGAAGCTGTTGACTCGTTCAAGCGAGCCATCCTGAGGGAGGATGTCTGCGTGTGGCGGTGGACAGATCGCCGTGGGCCTCAGTACTCGAATTGGTGCAGGAAAGTTATAGATATGCGAGTAGCACGGACGGCGGGAGGTGATTGTGCTGCAGAGGGCCAGAAGATGCTGTTTAGAATAAACAAAGTTGAATGTGGCCCGAGTTGAACAGGTTGTTGATGATTATCCAAAACAGGACTAGTGTGGCGCTCGCTGTGTTTTGGCCCATTGGGAAGTTGCGGGCGGTCGTTTCACTGTGGTTCTTGCTCGACCAAGTTCAGCCCTCAACGGCAATCAACCTTGTGTTTCTTCATCTGCTTCTTAGCCATGGCATATTCATCTCGTCCTACCTCTATGTTTCCTCCTGGGTCGTCGGCAGCGTCCCTTCGGCAGCCAAGTCAGGCCGGATCGCAACAACAATCATCAGCTCTTGCAGCACGTATTGCGTCAAAAAAAGCCGAGTTGGATAATTTGCTTCAACTTCGCGACATGAGCCAGGCGCTGGCCACGCAAATGGAGGCCCTCCGATCCAAGCTTGAAACACTCAAAGACGGTACAGAATGTAAGTGATTCTCGTAACCCGGTCAATCCATGAACGCTTCTTCTGACTCTAAATATTTTTCGACACAGCCGTGGCATACGTGCTTGCTAATTGGGACAATGTTCTCCGTGCAATTACCATGGCCTCAAGTACGTTAAGTGTTTTGGACTGGATTAAACGCATACCGACTGACTGCGTGCCATAGCCAAGTTGACAACCATAAAGAGTGTGCCAGATGAAGAAACGAATACCGGTGATAAAAATAATCCGTCTTCTGACCCGTCCCTACCAGCAACTCTGGTTCGAATCCCTGCAGCCGAACAAAACCAGCTAGGCGAACGATGATCGTCGCACTTGCTTAAGTGCGGGCTCCTCTCTGGCGAGTGCTAGCTCTCTCAATGAATCAGAAGCTAGTTGTCAAGGAATGCTCGCCAGCACTCCGATTGTGATAGTGACACTGCCAACAAACCCCCATTGCTCACATGGTCGAATTATGCACCGCAGCCCATGCAGTTTTCTTACTTGCGGCGCTTGCTGTGGGTTGACCACTTGCGGAGACTCAACCCTAGCACCGCTGTCTAAACCGTGCGATAATGGGGACCATTGGTTGAATCGCGTCGAATACTTCTCGTCGACAGTCTGGCTTGGATGTGCTAGGACTCAAGATCAAACACGTGGTCCAGATTGTATTGCACGCTTCTCGCGCTGCAGATGCGTGCCTTTTCCAGTGTTCGGTAGCCAAACGGGTCTGGATCTCGAAGTTTTGAACGTGTCTCATTGTCGGAGACTACGTGTGTGTGCATATTATGACAGTATCATGAGATCTATGGCATTGGACCAACTGGTATCGTGGGTGGTGCCATACATTCAGATCATATCACCCGGCCCAGATTGGCTTCGCGCTGTTACCGGATGTATGAACCGAAACATGGGCGAGTGTCGGGTTCATATGTATGTGGGGAACGAATTGGTCTTGACGATAATAATCCTCTGTAAGTGGGGAAGTATTACGTTTTGCGACAGGACTCGTGGGAGATAGTAACACTGGACCGAGGAATCTGTCCATAGACACCAACCCAGGGGAATGGCCAATGGAACCTGTTTACCAGCTTGTGTCCCGGGTGAAACTGGAGATATATTGATAAGTTGCAGTTGTTGTTGGCCGCTGATCAAATCCGAATCGTACCGGTTTCAGATAACAGGTGCTCCTATCTATGTACTCCCTAGCCAGTGATATCTTGAAGACCTTCCACCAAATGCAGCCGGAGCGTGGATTTGTCACGAAACCAATAGTATCAGGTTTATCATGGGAATGTCCATGCCGGAATGCCTTACTAAAATCAAATCACCATTGAAGATGTTCATGTGGAGTCCCGCATGCTCTCTGTCTTGAAGCAGATGAAGAGGTGCATCAGCCTGAGGGCCTCAAGAATGCTTGAAGCTTTCCATACGTAGATAGATACATGAAACGTAGATAGATACATGGAGGGGAATTTTTGGGTTGGGTGTCTTGTCTTCCAGATTCTGAGCTCATCTCACATGGTTAGCGTATTGAGTCTTACCGACGTGATGCAGTATTGACTATCACTTCTGTACATACAAGGCCGCGGCAGGGTGCATGTTAATCATAACAAGGGTCATAAAAGCACTCCTCCGTGAACGCGATGACAATTGAAGCATTGTGCGCGTTCGAGCGAGAATTCAGGTTTCTCCTGTTTTGTCGATTTTTTTTTGCCCGCCTTCCCCTGTCCTTCTAATTTCCCAGCCAAAGCGCCCGAGCCACGACATTAATCTGCCAGCAGCCACTCGGTTCCCCACAGCCCAACGTGGTCAGACCTGTTTTGCAGCATGGTCAGGTTCGACAAAAGATTGGGGCTTCATCCAGCCTTCTGCACCGTTATCAGCGAAATCCGTCTTGCACGTTTAACCCCAACTCCTGGTTTATCTTTCCTCATGATCCATGCAGTAACAAAACTGAAGCTGCTTTTACGATCCAAGTTGCATACTCCATTGCGAAGCATAAGGATGCGCGACTGTCGTGTCTCAACGAACTCCTCGGGGCTGTCTCGCACAAGTTTCCCCTCATATTGCGACCAACTAGCAAATCCCTGGAGATTTTGAACCCCAGAGAAACGGATTCAGGAGGCCAGTGGAACCTTGAACTTTGAAGTTTGAACCTTGAAGAGGGCGTCCCAGGCCGCTTTGGGTTAAGGGCCCGCCGAGCGCGCATCACCCGTCGGCTAAACCCCACAATTCAATTGAAGTCGACCTGAGGACCAGGTCCTGAATCTGATGGGTGGCGGATGGGGCGGACTGAGGCAATAATAAATTGATAATATTATTATGGGTACCATAATAGAGATCTCTGCAAGAGGTCTGTGCTCCTATGGCAGGCAGACCAGCACAGATCCCAGAGTTGCCGGATGCTGAGACTTACCTCTGATGTCCGAGTCTGAGGAGGAATGGAACCCATGAAAAGGCTCCAGGAAAGTCGGATGAAAAAGAAAAGTGGAATCCCCTCAACTCCCAAATCCCAGCGTGGATCTTCCCATCCAAATCCTCCTCATGCTGGGGTCATTTGATTTTGCCTGCCTTCAAGGTTCTCTCAAAGTTTGCAAGCAACCTTGGGGGGAGGAGAACATGAGGTTGTGACTCGTGAGTGGCCCATGACTCTCTGTTCCCACCAAATTAGCTGCAGGAAAAAAGTTTGAAGGTATGCGCTAAGCCATATATATTCGTCAGCTAAGCCCAGAATAGCCTAGTGCAAGGTCCACTCGCAAGCTAGTCAGCAACCCCTCTTGCCTTTCCCCACCCCCAACCGCAGCGGGCCAGCCAGTCTGACCATCGCGCAAATGGGTGGTTCTTGACGCAACAGCGAGCGCCAAATAATCGTCCATTCCACACACCAGTACCTACCTTAGTAGATGATAATGTTAAATCAGAAAATGATGGTACTAGAGAGGAAGCGGCGTAGTACAGGTGTCGGTGCATGATGCATTTGGACTAATCGGTCTCCACTTCCATCCCCATTCCGCCTTTGCCCCATCCATCGCTTGCTCAGCTTCCCCCAAGGTTCAAAATCTCTCTATATTACCATCGGCTGCCCCTGCCTCTGCTCACTGTTCTGCTCTGCTTCCTTGGGGTTTATTTCCTTCTGCCTGCTTACTTTCCAGCTCTTAAATACCTCAGCAAGACTGGGAAGCTACTCTAGGGTTGGCATTTGCTCACTCCGTACTCGAGCGCCTGGCCAGGATGAGCCTAGATTTGCTTACTATGAGGTGACTGCAGTGCCTGAACTCGAAATCTTCTCCATCTCTGACTACACTTTTTTCATTCATTGTGCAATATTTCTCCATCCCCCAAGCTTCTTACGTCTTGGTTGCTTGACTTGTCTTTCCGGCCGCCCTTTTTTCCTACTTATACATGCCATTGCACTGGTAAAGCGACCCATCGTTCCTCTATCCAAGTTTTTATATGGTCGATCTCTCAGTCCACAACATCACACCTCAGCACCCTTGCCTATCCGGTCTGTTGCCTCGAATACTCTTCGTTCTTGTCGTTTGAATTTCTAAGACCAGACAACCTCGTCCCACCTTGTCCAATCCAACCCCGACGATGGCTACTGAGTGGTCTCTTGACTTCTGTTTGGTCTGTGACCGCCAGACACTGGGTGGTCCCTATTGCTCGCAATCCTGCAGGCTCGCCGAGATTGATGCTTCCCATGAAACAACCTCATCTTTCACACAAGACTCAAGAGTAGCATCCAAGAGGGGCTCAAACTCGACCGGGCGGGCTACAACAACTAACCCGCAATCTACTACATCTGGAACGTCGTCATGGAATTCCTATCGACCCCATTATCAAAGAACGCTGTCACCATCCTCGTCCCAAACATCCTTGTCATCCCTACGAAGCAACTCCTCACAAGGGTCCCCGATATCGTCACAGTCCCAGACCGAGTTGCGTGACTATGCGAGCTGCTTCGACCACGTCCGCGACCTAAAGAGACGATTGACATCCTGATATCCAACGCACATCCGAACGGAGGTCCTAAGAGATGACTGATGATCTTTTAACTCGAACAACCCTCTTCACCTTACGTTTTTTAACTCCACTTCACCCCCAAATTCGCTTCCGAATAGATCGACCCTTGATGTTTCACTGCGGTATACCATTCCATCTCACAACAAACCCCTTCGCTCTCTAAATGAAACCATACAACAATTACCTTGCCGTCACATACACTCGACTTGAGCCTGACGATCTTACGCTGAAACGATACAACCTGAGAGAAACAGGAAAGATACATCAAACATTCGGAGACGTTATAATTGCCATCTCGACGGCGAAAGGTCGGGGAAGATTAGTGAAGGGAACTGAATGCATTTCTGGCGATCTATAAATCTGCATGTCTTTTGACGAACCGCGCGTTGCTTTACACTCGACATCTATACTGCTATTGATTTATGAGTTCAATTGTTCCGGAAAACCTACGTTGCTTTCGGTGCTTGGGGGCGGACGGTACGGCTGTGGTGTTTTAGGGACTCTGATTGGGAACATGCCGCTGAATGTAAAATAACATATAACACATACTAGGACAGATGGCATTATAGCATTTGCATTATAGCATATCAAGTGAACTGTCAGCAGCTTGCGATTTCGCATTATTGCTCAGATATTGTAGCTGATGTAAATCCTGCTACTAAGGATTCTAGACGGAAGCAATACTGCCTAATACCCATGCCAACAGATACATACATACCCCGTCACGTCGCTGTATGTCTCAGAGTAAAGGGCAACCCACTCACTCATTCTGAAGCTCCCCACTAGACCCACTCACTCAGTGCCCAGTGTCTCGAAGACCTCAGCCCAAAGCCTTCACAAGCACCGCCTCATTCTTCGGCACGAATCTAACCTTATACTTCTTGGGTATCGCGACCAAACTCGTCGGGTCCGAATTCCCCTTGACAGGATGCCACTCGACTGTTTCTTCGGTCGGTTCGACGCGGAAGCTGTTGAGGGTGCGGATGAACACGAGGTACAGCTCGCGGTTGGCGAGCAACGAGCCAGCGCACATGCGGTAGCCCATGCCGTAAGTGAACATGGGAGCGTCGGGTTGCTCGAACCAGCGTTCCGGGCGGAATTCTTCGGGGTCGGCCCAGACATCGGGGTCTAAGCGAAGAATGTGAGTCATATATACGACTTTGGTGGCCAGAGGGTGAATAGCGGTGTCAGTCATCAACGTACCCATGTTACAGGCCCAGGAGTTAAGAAAGAAGACGGTCCCCTTAGGAATGGCCTTGCCTTCGTAGGTGATGTCCCTTATAGATGTGCGAGGGAGTGCCAGGCGAAGGACAGTGTAGTACCTGGATGAGATTAGATTGGATGCGATAGCAGTTGGTATATTCTCGGAAACCTTGCCTTAGGCATTCCCTTACGAGAGCGACGATATAAGCACACTTCTGGTCGTCGGCAGGATCGCAGAGCGGCTGGTCCTCGCCGTACATGTCCTTTATAGCCTTTGCAGCCTTGTCCTGAATATCAGGGCGCTGGGCGAGGAGCGTGATGCTCCAGGCAACAAGGGTAGTGACGGTGTCGAGTCCTCCAGACAACATAGTCAGACTGATAGAGGTGAGCTCCTCGGAGTTTAACTTGGCTTCTTTGTCGAGGATGACGTTGGCCTGAATGCAAGGTTTATGGGTTCCCTTTTCCATTCGGTCATCGAGATCACGATTGAGCGAACCGAGGTACCTGTCACGACGGTCCCTCATCTCTTTTGCCTTTTGGGAATTGGTGCTGAACGGATTCAGGCGTAAAAGGGGAATATAATCTTGCAAGTTACCAGTAGTGCTTCGGAACTTGCTGATCTCCTCTTCGACTTCAGTGATTTCGTCAAATAGTTCCTCTTCTTGAGATGCCACACGAACTCCCCAGTTGAGTGTCAGAGCCAGACTCAAACTGAGACGTTGGATCATCGCCATCGGATCCACAGGCGTCCTTCCGCCATTGCCGTACTTGTAGAGCTCAGCCACAAAAGCTTTGGATTCAACGTCCAAGTGGGACACGTATGAATCCACGGAAGGTCGATTGAGTGCTGATGCCGCGCCCTTTCTGCGTCTCTTTAGCGAATCGCTGTATGGCGAGGTGCCAATTGTGGTGCCAGCTGTGTTCGAGACGATCTAGACTAAACTATGAGCAAGAGACTGGACCGTTGGTGAAGCGGATTTGAACCCACTTTATGAAATGTATAGAACTCCGGCCTAGAGCTCAGGGCTTGCGCATTATGTCCGAAGAGAACCTTGGCCGAAGCAGCTGAATTTACCACCATAATAGGAATATTACCAAGTTGAATTTGATAGACAGGGCCATATGTCTTTGACCAAACTCGATATTGCTCGGCGGCATTTTTCCGGATTTGTGCGAGGTTACCGATCAAAGGCAGCCCACGAGGGCCCTTGAAGCCGGGAATGCGGGCTGAAGCTCGGATGAACTCGTTGATGATAACATATAGGACCGGGACGGCGAAGGCGACTATGGGGAGTAAGGGTAAAGGGTGTTCGAGAACCCTTCCATGGAAAAGAGACAATACCTCCGCGATAGCCATGTTGTGCGGATGTTCCTAGAGCGCTCGATTTTTGGGGTGAATACCTCCTGTGTATGCCCAAGGAAGAGATGAGGCCATATATTTGAAGATCCTGTTGAATAAATGGCGAGAATGCCACATCACCTCACACCAAGTACCTTCACAAGCCTCCGCTTCGAAAGGAACTTTTCCGTCCCATCGAGTATCATGAGCTAGACACAAGCGCGCCGCGTACTACTCCGCATGAATTCATGACCTGAGGAGAACCGGGGTAACTTCAGCAAGCCTTGAAGTTAGGCTGTTTGTGATTCGCTGGGTGACAAACTGTCATGAGGAAGCTAACCGAGGGAATTCCGCACCCGGAAGCATTCCGCCCGGCTCTCATCGATATAAACCTTGTGGCCTCACCGAGCAGCATTCCATGGTATCAGAATAATCTTGGCTGCCAATTCCGTTCCGGCGACGCCGCGACAGGTGCTTTTCCACACGATCCGACAACTCTTGAGAACCTAAAAGGCAAGTCAGCAGCCCAGTCAGCCCTATAGAAATGGAATACGTAGGGGCTCTCATTATTTGCTGGCTGGCTCACTTTCAAATAGCAACTCTCAATAGAGATGCAAAGGTACAAGTGGATGTTGTATTGCGATGCCACAATCTGCGCGCAAAGGGATATTATCGCCTCAGCAGCGCACTTCTCAACACGGCCGAAGGACTGTGGCGTTTCTCACCGATAATCGCGATGGTCGGCCCAGTGCCGAACTGTGGCTTTGCATGGAGATTGTTCCTGAATAACTGGTCTCGCAGGTTTTCAATAATTTTTTGATGTCATGTTATACAGCCGCGCTGCAAGCCTGCAAGGTGTCCGCAGTAATTAGTCCGGGTCTTATAACATCATAGTTTCCAAGAATATAGTTAGTGGGTCGAGCTTCCAATAATTCAGGTGTGTATGCACTACTCGGAGATCATCAGCGACAACCGAGCATGGCGAGACTCAGGTTTTTCCATGGGATCCGGTCTGGGCCATCAAGGTAGGGGAGCTGTCTCGATAAACCTGCCTTTTCCAACGTGCCAGGGTTGATCACGGGATACCCTGTTTGATAACTTGCACTGTGATGTTCCTGAATTCTGGAGCCAAAAATCTTTGCCTGGTCACATGGAGGTCGGGGCCCGATCCATCTTCTCTGATCTTTCTGCACTGGCTCTGGAGAAAGAGGTTCATCCGCGGCCGGGGAGCTGCCGAGCAGTCCATTGGTGGGAGAATCTGGACTTACGCTGTGAGCCCGTCATTGACCCACTGCGCTTTTCGCTCCAATGGCTGGATCGACTGCCAGAACTTGGCAGTCTGAAAGGGTCAACCAGCCAGCAACACGGAGCATTGCTCGGGAGAAACGTCATGACGGAGTATAAGAGAATGGAAGGTAACCCGGGTCTCTTCCACCATGACAGCTTGACCAGCCATTCTTCACCTTGCCAGCACTCCCTCTTATGCCCCTGTCCATCCTCCGGGGTTCAACTCATCCTTTCTTCACATTCCCATCCCCCCCTCCTCCGCACTGCGCTGCTAAAGAGTGAAAAGCAACTCCACCAGGTATGGCAATTGCGCATCCTTCCCACTCACAACATTGCGCGTGTCGCAGTTTTTGACCACGATTCTGACTGCTTTTTCAAGACAAATTTTTTTTTTTTTTTGGATAGCACATCGCAGCGTCCTTTTTCACGGACGCGCACAACCTCCTCTCCTAGAGAACCCAGGGCGTTTCGCATTTCCGCGCACGCGCAGCCCCTCGCCTCGGCGCAGTAACAACGTCAGCTACGGCTAAATACGGCTAATTAGCCACCTTTGATTTCACACATTACGGTACAATGGCCTCCCGCAATACTCGCAAGATTCTGCGACCACTCCTCTATACTACCGCCGCCCTTACAACAGTGGGTGCTGGCGCTCTCTACGTATCATACCGTCCCCGCAACATTCCCGGCCTCGAGGCGCCTGCGGTTCCGCCGCCGGGATACCATGAAGGCAAGCTTGTACCTCCAAGTTTTCCTAAAATCAAGTCGCGCCTGGAGCAGATTCAAGACCTCAAGCTCAGTGCCACTGGCGACGAAGCAGATGTGTACGATCTTCTTGTGATTGGTGCAGGTGCTACAGGGTCGGGAATTGCGCTCGATGCTGCGACACGTGGTTTGAAGGTAGCGGTGGTTGAGAGAGACGATTTCAGCGCTGGAACGAGTAGTAAAAGTACGAAGCTCGTCCATGGCGGTGTACGTTACCTAGAAAAGGCCGTTTGGGAGTTGGATTACAACCAGTATAGTCTCCCATCTTTTGCATTGGAGCATCGAAGTATTGGAGCGCAATTCGTTTTGTTGAAGCTGACATACTCTATTCTGTCAACAGGTATGCTCTGGTAAAAGAGGCTCTGAGGGAGCGCAAGTACTTCTTGAACACTGCACCCCATCTTTCGAGCTGGCTTCCGATCATGGTTCCCGTACAGAAGTGGTGGCAGGTCCCTTACTTCTGGGCTGGTACCAAGGCATATGATTGGTTGGCTGGATCTGAGGGTATTGAGAGCTCTTACTTCCTGCCAAAGAGTAAGGCCATTGAAGCTTTCCCCATGCTTAGAAAGGACAATCTTCTAGGTGCCATGGTTTACTACGGTACGAGTTCCCCGCATTCGCTGGATGCGGAAGATGTGCTAATCATGTAGACGGTGCCCACAATGATTCGCGTATGAACGTTTCACTTGCGATGACGGCTGCGTTGTACGGCAGCACTGTCGTGAACCACATGGAGGTTACCGGCCTCGAAAAAGATGCTTCTGGAAAACTGAACGGTGCCCGGCTCAGGGATTGCATTCCCGGAAAGGACGGCAAGGAGGCTGAAGAGATTACCATCAAGGCCAGGGGAATAATTAACGCGACTGGCCCTTTCACCGATTCCATCCGTAAGATGGACGAGCCTGATGTCAAGGAGATTGTGGCGCCTAGTTCCGGTGTTCACGTCATCCTGCCCGGTTATTACAGCCCATCGAACATGGGTCTCATCGACCCTTCAACGTCCGACGGCCGTGTGATCTTCTTCCTTCCTTGGCAGGGAAACACCATCGCTGGCACCACCGATGCCCCGACAGACATCACTCCACAACCCCAACCCTCGGAGAAAGACATTAACTGGATCTTGACGGAAATCAGACGCTATCTGGCCCCGGATATCAACGTTGACCGATCAGATGTGCTTGCTGCCTGGGCCGGTATTCGACCTCTGGTGCGCGACCCGAAGGTGAAGAGCTCGGAGGCACTGGTTCGCAACCACCTCATCACCGTCTCTCCATCTGGCCTGTTGACCTGCGCCGGAGGCAAATGGACGACTTATCGCCAGATGGCCGAGGAGGCCGTTGACGAGGCTATCAATGAATTCAAGCTCAAACCCTCTGAGATGCACAACGTTCCGGATATCAGTGGTGTCGGAGGTCGTGGCCTAGTCGCCGACAACGCCACACTTGATGGCTCTTGCCAGACTCATCAAGTCCGCCTTATCGGAGCTCATGGCTGGTCCAAGACTCTGTTCATCAACCTCATTCAGCACTACGGTCTTGAGACCGAGGTCGCCAGACACTTGACAACATCGTACGGAGATCGCGCCTGGCAGGTCGCAGCTTTGTCGGCGCCGACGGATACTCGCTTCCCCGTCCGCGGCAAGCGCATCTCGGCCCTGTACCCCTTCGTTGACGGCGAGATTCGTTTCGCCGTCCGCCACGAATACGCACAGACCGCCGTCGATGTCATCGCCCGCCGAACCCGTCTTGCATTCCTCAACGCCCAAGCTGCCCTTGAGGCTCTCCCCACCGTGATTGACCTGATGGGCGACGAGCTTAACTGGGACAAGAACAGGAAGGACGTTGAATGGAATGACAGTGTGAAGTATCTCGCGTCAATGGGGCTGGCCCCTGGTCTCCTCAACGTCACCCGAGCCGAAGTTGAGGGCGGCAAGGTTACGGAACTGCTCGCTAGCGAGCGTGGAGCTTTTACAAGAGCTGGTAAGTACATGTGGCCAATTGAAAGTCGGTGATTTGCCCTACTTTGTACCGGATGCTAACCATTCCCCCTCACAGAACCTCCGGCAGATGTCATCGCCGAATCTCACAACCCGGTCATGGGTAGTGAGGCCCCTGCAAACAAATAGATTTAATGATATCTAAAACATGCCGATATAGATAATAGAAATTGTATTTTACCGAAAGCTTAGATGCTGCAATGGTAGTTTATTACTACAGAGTATAGCATATTATAAACTGTCAGAGAAACTACCGGGTTCTAGCTCGCGAGCCTCGAAAGGGAAAGTAGTTCTTATCGTACGTCAGATGTTTCTCGTTGCGCCCCGGGCAATAACATGTGGTACCTGCCTCCCTGGGGCCAATTCACCCAGGTACCGATGTCCAAGGTACCCAGTACTACTGGAGAAGTAGTGCATTTAGTCTCGCGATACTCTGAATTGGTGAAGATTAGGCACATTCAGGTTATAGTAGATGCCGAGATACAATGCTGCACTGGCAATGATTTCCTCTAGAAGAGATAGGACAGGGAAAAATATGGGTAATATTAAAACATGATGAGAAAGGAGCAAACAAACAAACAGGCTGAAAAAACACCCAAGTAGTCATAACCCGAAGATTCAGAAAGGAGAGGCAAAAGCAGCAGCAGAGCCGTAGCGTAGATCTAATCCTTGACGATTTGGCAAGAATTGAAGCCAATATTAGGTAGAAAGTAGCAAGGCAACTTTTCAGAACAGACCGAGATGATTGAAAAAGAACAAACAATATAGAACCCAACTCCACCAAAATATTAAATTCCGTTTCCATGATAAGACACCCGAAGAAAAATTTCCTGGCTTGAATATAGCGCTGGCCACTTCAAAACCGGACTGATAGCATGATTTCGATGAAGAATTGTAATCGATTAGTCGGAGACTACCAGAGTCTGTCCGAATCCGAATATGAGCACATGTTCGTCAGCGACTGTTTCATGATGGAGTTCCCGTGATATGCAGTACTCGTAGGACTTCTAGCGCAAGCAGCGAGTCGACGCATTGGAGGCAGGATTTCGAAAATAGAAGGACGGGCGGATAGACGTATGAGATGAGACAAGATTGGCGAGAGTTGATGTGTGCTGCCAGATGACGGGGCGGATAATGAGGGCATGTGTGTTGCGGCTATTATCGTTTGGAACCGGAAGGGCCTTCTGAATGATTGTCCCAGAATCGAGCCACCACTTTCCGGACAATTTCCTTATTCTTCGCGGTTCTTTCATAATGTTGGCGGTAGAAGTTGAAGAGAGCGAATTCATGCCGGCCGAGTAAGCAGTCTGGGTTCCCTTCGATCTTGCGCCATAAATCGTCGCGGGCCGAAACAAGAATTTGACCATCTCGTCCTTCAAGAGCGGCTTTGTCGCCATTCCTGGCGGCATTCAGCGCCCTCATGTAAACGGGTTCGTCATCGGATGACGTCGGGTTAGCCATTGAAGCTAAGATATAGTACTTATGACAGCTAATCGGTTTTGCCGCTGCGCGGGAGGCTTGCGGTGTCTGGAGAATTGTGGAAGGGAACTCAAGGCTTCTGGTACTCGAAATCAGGTATCAAGAAAGGAAGAGAAGAAGAAGAAAGGAAGAAAAAGAGTAATCGATGAGGAATCCTGGTGGGCATGGTTCTTTGCAGGCCCCGGGCCTTGCCAAATTAATACACTCGAGGTGGAGCAGGGGTCGTGGATCGAGTCCTTTCGTTACAGGAACACAGCGGCATGAGAGAGAAACTCAGCAGCTCTGCTGGGATTCCAAAAGCTCTCTGAAAATTTTTCTCTGCTGCTTCCTGCTTGAAGATGGGTCCACATGAGAAATTGCTGCTCAATCATGCAGAATGCAGGTGCTGCTGCCATACGAGATGGATTGATGGACAACGAAAATACGTCTTGGGTTCCATTGTAAGGGGAAAAAATGGAAAATCCTCGGGAAATAACAGGAGGGAACGCTCTCTTCCTTCCTCCAGAATTCGAGCCTCTGTGAATGGCCATGTGGCGGGTGGGGTTTCGTACGGGCTCACCCGCTGGAGCAGCGCCTCGTAAGGTCCTTAATAAGGTCAAGTATCCTCCTTGGCGTAACGGTTTTGGGTGTGTTTTGGGAAAAGCTCAGACCCAAACGGTCTGTTTGAGAGTGGAATTCTCCGTAGGGTTGGCTGATCTCGGCTCCGGTTGAAACTGGGAAATGTCGCGAGCCGCTTTGGGACGGGCTGTCGTTGTCTGACCGGCTTGTCTTGTGATAAACGCAGGCATCATGGATTATTATTGCCGGCCAAGCCCAGACAAGCAGGACGGTAGGACGACATGGGCTCGCAATGCAGCACTAATGCTTGACTCTGTCGAAGACATTGATTTCTCAGACAGGTCGCATTTTCCTCGTACTGTATGTAGTCTTTTCTTTTCCTTTATTTTTTTTGTGCTAACTGGGACTCTGAGGGATCCTCACTTCGGGGAATCAGGAGACAGGAGTCTCGGACTCTCGGTTAGACGTTAGAGAAAGTATAAAAGAGCGCAGACAAAGTATATCCTGCTCAGCTTACGAGGTCCGACAGAATGGCAGTTCTAGAGTGGACGAGACGGACAAACTCCATTCTTCTGTTCGAACTTCGCCGTACTAAAACAGCGGACCGGTTTGTGTCCAACCAATGGAAACCCCAAGTGGAGCACTAGAGCTTCTGTGTTTCTAAACGAAACAAAAACCGCCCTCAAGTCAGAATGACTCGCATGGACTTGAGGGGCCTTTTTAGCCTATCACTGCTAACGCGGGCGTCGTCTTGCGCTGGAAATCCTCCATTGGCTGAGCTGAATGTGGTGTATCAATCCATCTTCACACCGATTTATGCATAATGAGTCGTCGTGCGTTTGGCAGGGTGTAGTAGCCCTGTTCGGTGACTCGAAGGATTTGGAGTTTGGCATTGGAGTTCGGGAGCCCGTCGTACTTTATGCCGGCCAAAGTACACCGTTGACGTATCCTCGTTAAATGGCCCGGGCCCATACGTCCTGTGCCGCTCACTTGCGACCGCCTCAAATCTCAAATGGAGGAAAGAGCTGGCCTTTTATGGATCGCCTGGACATTCCGTGGTAATCTACGGACTCATTTTCATGTGTAAGAGCATCTAGCACGTATACATGGCGTGTGCTCGGAGGCCGGGAGCCTCGGCAACGAAAAATCTGCCCTTGCAAACCTACTCGGCGTGGAACTGTGAACGTAGTCTGGCTCCGCATTCTCAAGGATTCGAGAGTTAAGTTCGAGAAGCCGATAAGCCGGGGATGGTTGCCGGTTTTCGATTGGCATCTGGCACTGGCACCTGGCACCTGCGCCAGTTTTCGAGCGAGATACTGGGCTCTTTCTAGCTTTCTAGGCGGCAGCTTCGCTGCCGAAAGCTACCTGGCCAATGCTCGACTGGAGAGCTTCGACCCAGAAACGCCGGGGTAGAACCCCCACAAAATTTTCGGGATTTAGGCGCCTCCTATCTTCCACATGGTCAAGGGACGGGACTCACCTGTAGTTGTACATTGTCTCATGAACTCTTCACAATAGCAGTTGTGTATGAAGAATACATCCTTCGGTATCATTTTGCGGGGGCACAGCTGGAAGGCAGGCTGCCAGCTAGGTAGGTTAGGGCCTAGGAGTGCTTAGCATTTTCGATCACCCACGTTCCCCTCGAAATGGGTCACTTACTGTCCTCAATGTTTAGAGACGAGAGAAAAAGCGAAGCGTGGTTATCCACGGCCCATGGTTGTTGCCCAGGACCCAGGTAGTTGTGATGAACATTGGATGGTCCAGCTGTAAGCGGAAGCTCTGGGCAATGGCCGGGCAGACTCCGTAACCGCGCTAGTGATGTTGACAGCTACAGCCAACAGATCCGTCGCCTCAGGACGCCGCGAGGTCACAGTACTTACTCCTCGCCAACCAGAGCCAACTCCTTTCTTGCGGAGAAACTTCTAAAAATGCCCGACGGTATGTCACCAAACTTGTTCTAATTTCCTGAGCTCTTCAATCAACAATGTGCCTTTCATCTGACGTTCCATGGCCCAGGCGGAAAATCCAAGAATAAGAAGAAGAACAAGGGGCAGGCTCAACCCCACGCCACGGATGGACACAATTCCAACGAGGAGGTGAAAGAAACAGTGGATCAGAAGAATGTAACTATGCAATAGACCTTTATGCCCCATGGCCGATGCTGAACCGCTACAATAGGACGTCCAGGCAGCCGCGACCGAAGACCCCAAACCTGAACAGGCCGAGAATGAGAAGGACTCAGATGCGGAGTCCAACGATGGCGGACCACACGATGATGATTCTCAAGATTCTAGGGCGATATCACCTATCCTAGAAGCCTTGCGCTCTAAAGACCGTTTCGAGGCCCTTGTGCGGGACCGCGATTCGCTGCGCGCCGAAGTAACCGATATGCGGAAGTCGCTCGAAGAGATTCAATCGAAACACAGGACGGATATGCAGGCTCTACAGGCTAAGCTGGATGATGAGGAGAGTAAAAAGGAGCACGCCGAATCTCAATTTCGTGGTTTACTCGAGCGAGTAAATACCATCAAGTCGCAACTCGGTGAACGCCTCAAGGAAGATGCTGTACGGAAAAGCCTTCTCTATTATCTTGCTATCTGTGTTAATATTGTCTGTAGGAGGAAATTGCTCAAGCGAGGTCAAGAATTGAAGAATTGGAGGAACAAAACTCGAGCGCCAAAGAAGAATACGAGTCGAAGATCTCGGAGGTGACGAAGGAAAACCAGCAAATGTCAAAAGAACTTTCCGAATTACGAGAACGAACGAATCTGTCTCAGCAGAATTGGCTCCGAGAAAAGGATGAGCTCTTGGAACAGGTGTCGTATCTTCAATCGGAATTCGAGCAAGCAAAAGAGGCCATGCATAATTGGGAAGTTCTCGCAATGGAGGAGCGATCTATTAGAGAAAACCTTGGAGAGAAAGTAATAGATCTGGAAGAGCAATTGGCTAGTGTGAAGAACTCGTTTGAGAAGGCTTCAACGGAGCGTGACTCTCAGGCGGCGACGGTGGATGGGTTGCAGCGGGCTTTGCAAGAAATCCAAACTGGTGAGCTCCTAATTCGACATTCTGATCGGTGTGCTCTACTAACCCAACGCAGCGCGCAAACAGGAGCTTCGTGAACTCGTAGAGAGCTCTGACGCTCAAATTGAGCAGTTGAAGCAGGCACTGAACGAAGCGAAGACAAAAGCAACCAAGGCGGAAACGTCCCTTCAGGATGTCCAAGGCGAGCTTGAGAGGGTTCGGCCTTTCGAGAAAGAGGTTCGGGAGAAGAACCTCTTGATTGGCAAGCTTAAGCATGAAGCTGTAACACTGAATGATCACTTGACAAAGGCTCTGCGGTTTCTTAGGAAGGGAAAACCAGAGGACAATGTCGATAGGTGAGACTTCTCCTGCTGATAATGCCTCGAGCATTGTTACCTCTGTATCGACTTCGCTGATCCTGAACCTACAAGGCATATCGTCACGAATCATTTACTGCACTTCCTTGCGCTTGATCGGTCAGACCCAAAGAAGTTCCAGATCTTGCAACTCATTGCCGCGCTTTTGGGCTGGTCAGATGGTACGTAACAATCTGCCCTGAGAAATTGTCGAAAGGAGACTGACGTTGTGCAGAGCAACGTGAGCAGGCAGGCCTAGCTCGCCCAGGAGCCTCCGGGACCACCAGCGGTAGCAGGCTTCGGGTGCCAGGTTCCCCAATGCATCGCACCCCAAGTACTCCAACTCTTGCGGCCGAGTTTATGGACAATGGCGCCGCAAGCAAAGAGTCATTAGCGGAGCTATGGTCCAATTTCCTTGAACAGGAGTCACAGGCCTCCCGTGAACATAGCTAATTCACCGGCAAAAGCGATAGATACCAGAACTTACACCTTTGAGTCACATAGCATACTATAGAAGCGACTTGTCTTCCCCCGTTGCTTGTCTTCGATAAGCAGAGCCACAATACCAACTCCACACGATAGTATCTCGGAGATACTATCTCCTATTATCTCCTAGTATTCTAGATCTGTTCGATGGGTCCAGGGTTCACCGCCTTTGTTCCACTCCCATCGAACAACATAAAACATATAAATCGAATTTCCCCTAGACAACAGAGGTCCAAGCTTTAGAGTCAGTACATGCATAGCTTCTTGAAAGTCCGTGGAATCATTTCGCTCTTGCGTGCGACTCCGTCACTCTCACCCCGTTTCCTAGTTTCCACGATGGCCACCGGCACAGGTACGAAGCAACCAAACCGTCTTTATGAGCAGTCTCAATAACAAATTCGCGCCGACGCAGCACAAAGGTTTCGCCCAGTAGTGGTATCGGGCCCTTCTGGAACCGGGAAATCTACACTCCTCAAGAGACTTTTCGCCGAATATCCCGACACCTTTGGCTTTTCCATCTCGCGTCCGTTGCCCCTCTCTCAAACCCCTCCGTCCATCGCAATCTCAGTGTAATTCTTAACCTCTTCGCGACGTGCAGACACTACAAGATCCCCACGACCCGGCGAGCAGCATGGCCGCGAATACAACTTCACCACAAAGGAGGACTTTCTCGATCTAGTCAGCAAAAATGGCTTCATCGAACACGCCCAATTTGGTGGTAATTTTTATGGCACAAGTGTCGCAGCTGTCAAGGAGATTGCGTCGAAGGAGAAGATTTGTATTCTTGACATCGAGATGGAGGTTTGTACATCCAGCGCCCGTCTTCGCTCCCGTCCGTCCTACCCTGGGGGGCAGCCATGTCTCTACTTAGGGACTGCACAAGAATTCAGAAGCTAAGAACTCTCTTGCGTTGGACAGGGTGTGAAACAAGTGAAGAAGACCGATCTCAATGCGCGATTCCTGTTCCTTGCGCCGCCGTCTGTTGAGGAGCTTGAGCGGAGATTGAGGGGTCGTGGGACGGAGACCGATGAGAGCCTGGAGAAAAGGTTGACTCAGGCGAAGAACGAGCTCGAGTTTTCAAAGCAGCCGGGTGCTCACGACAAGATCGTTGTTAATGATGACCTGGACACCGCCTACAAAGAGCTGAGGGACTTTATTGTTGATGGTGGGAAATTTGGATTCGAGCAATGAGGCATTGCTGCTTTCGCGAGGTTCGACAAGCGGCAAAAGTTATAGACGACCTTCCTCTTTTTTAGCCTGCGTTGTTGATTACAATTAAAGCGCAATCAAGAGTATCTTTAGAGATATATTTCCCTTGAACCTGAGAATTAAGGAAATTAAGTACATGAAACGACGAGATCGACGCTAGCGCTCTCATGCTAGTTCTCTTTTCGGCGTGCGAACAACGCAATCGTAGGAAATGGAGGTAAGCCCAGTCATTCTCCCAAATGTAGGAGAGGATAGCAATAAATGTACGGGGAAAAGCCTAAAGTTAGAAAGGGATATCTGTAAGAGCTTGCTGGTAAGGGGATGGATGTTGATACGGGTCCTGGTGAAGAATAGAAAGAATCAAATCTTCGCGCGGGCAGTCTCCTGCGTTATTCGCTTGCCCGGGTGGTGGGGGAGCGCTGGCGCCGAAAGATTGTGAATATTTATTTTGCTCCTCATCAACCCTCGTTCGATCAGTAGCCGTTCATAGTCATCCGCTGCGAGTTGCGGCTCAATTCCCGGTCTGCGGAAGGGCTGATGGGGCGGCTGCCACCGGTGTGGCCACCGGCAGCGCTGCTCTCCTTCAACGCCAGAAGCTGCTTGGCGCGGAAAGTCTCGTAGTGAATCTGGCTTGTCGTTTCGATGAGGTCCTGGAGATGAGTGCGGGTGAGGAAATTCCGTAGGGATACAAATTCGCAGTGGCTCTCATCCTCCACATTGATAACACCCCAGCGGTTCTGACGTCCGCGAACAGGCTGGCCATTCACGACAATTGTCTTTTCGCTTCCGACAACTGCAAAAGGAATGATGTCCTGGCCGGCGATTAGTCCCACGGTCACACTCATAGAACTTTGGGGAGTCCGTACCTTGATGCGGGCATTCACAGCACGCTCCTCATCATCAAGCTCATCGTTATCGTAGGGGTACATCTTCAGGTTGTGGAAGGCAAACTCCTCTTTGATTCGCTCCTTGAACGCCTGGCGCTCTTCCAGGGTAAGAGAATCGGCCTTGGCGATGACAGGTACGACATTGACGACGTCAGACAGCTTCTTCAGGACAACGATATCGATGGGTTTGAGGCTGTTTAAGACAAGCAGTCAGCATTGGCTTTCAATGGCTTAAGAAACCACCTGGCTGGGTTTGAACTCACGCATGGCCAGATGGCTGAATGAAGAAGAGGCAGCAGTGAATTCGGGTATCTTGAATGTAGCGGTCACGCTGGGCAGTAAGTTCCTTGCGGAGGTATGCGGAGTGCTGGTCCTTGATGTATTTCACAATTGGGTCCCAGCTAGCGAACAATTAGCCAGGTCATAGTGAAAACGAAAACATTCCAATACCATCTGTCGTTGTTGACCTGATCACCGTAGCCGGGTGTGTCAACAATGTTGAGCCGAAGACGAACGCCATTTTCCTCGATGACTATTGGTGGGGGTTAGGGAATTGGTTTGCTCAAGCTATACGCAGGGTTGCGCCTACTATGGGAGACGGTCTGAATCTCTGTCGTCGAGCGAACGGGTTCGTTGGGAGTCAGACGACCCTTGGAGTCGATCAGATGCGAAGCGAAGATGGTGTTAATCAAGGTTGATTTTCCGAGACCAGTTTGGCCTGTTCATCGGCTTAGCATAAAGCACACCTGGCGACATTGGAGGCAATTGAGCTCACCGACACACATGACATTGAACTGAAAGCCACGCTTCAACAGCTTCCGTTCAATCTGGGAGGTGATACTATCGAAACCGACATGGCTCCGAGGGAAGACAGTGGATGATGGGGGGGAGCTTGCAGTAGCCATGGTGGTGTAAGAGGGAGGTGAGAACAGGATTTCCCGGGCGAGGAGGTAGTCAATGGGGAGGGAATTCGATGGGAAGGAGAGGGAACGGGGGTGAAAGATTGCAGCTCGCAAGGAGAACTTAGTTTTCGGAGGAGATCAGGCCTGTACCCCAAGAATAAAGCCGGTCCTGTATCGATCGTGAGTGAGAGAGTAGCTGTGATAGACCCCTTTAATTGTTGTCGCGACTCAGGGGGGTTCTAGTCCTAGGTGGGACTAGCGCCTCTCCAGATCCAAACCCAGCAAACTTGATGGTCGTCGGGAAAAGCTTCAATTTGCCGATTTCTAGTAACCGCCGACACACGCCTGACTTACACCTTTCGCCCTCGTCTAATGTTCAGTTGGTCCAGCATTTCCATCCCGCTGATTCCTATACGCGATCTTTTTGTGCAATAATATGGCTCTCCGACTGCGTCCGTCCAACATGTTCCCGCAGCTGCTGCCTCGCATCTTGGCCCCGTCGAAATCTCTGTCCTTCACAATCCGTCTTCCAACCCAACAATCCGCTCTCCTCTCGGCTGTTCTCCCTTCTACTGGAATTATGCCGAACATTCCTGACATCATATCCGACATCTGGGACTCTGTTCTCCGGGCGGTACCCAAGAAAAAGACATCACACATGAAGAAGCGACACAGGCAAATGGCCGGTAAAGCTTTGAAGGACGTTAAAAACCTCAACACTTGTCCCGCCTGCGGGCAAATAAAACGATCCCATGTGCTGTGCCAACATTGCGTTGGAGGTACGCATAATACCCCTCTGCTCGCTCTCGGATATTAACTGGTTCCGTACAGATATTAAAAAGCAGTGGGGACAAAAGGCTCAACTGGCATGAATTATTGCTCGGGAGCGGCACATAATTGGTGATAGGCTCTGGAAACATACTAGTAGCTGGGAAGTTTACGAGTCTGTATTTGTATAGATATCATGTGTGTACACTGCATGGTTTTCGGCGTTTGGCTTAGCAATTGGATTTTTGTACTATACACAATGTCGAAAAAGATATCATGACCGTCATAAGACTCAAGTTACTCATGTCCTCACCATATCATCTACCGACATCACGATTAAGAGCTGCGCCGACTAGTGCTGACACTGCGCGCAAGCAGCTTATACTGGGAGCGAAGAAACACCTCGCACCGTATAAACCTACTCCCCAGCACTCGTTAAAGACTTCTGTTTTTCTCTGTCATGTTCTGTTGGGGAATCGCAGACGGGTATCATTATTCATTGTCATACAGAAACCTGGCCTCATTTCAGGGCCTCGACGAACAGCTTGCGCATTCTTTTTAAAAATGCACCGAAGTCACGATCCTCATTCAACAAGTCAAGTTCCCGATCAAGGGAGATCCTATCCAACTTCGGTCGTGAGTGGAATACTTCATAATCGCGATTAGAGGTCCCAAGTTCGAACCAAGCTTCAGCCTCCCAATCCTTCTCCAACAGATGGTTATAGACAAATTTCAATCGATCCTCCCTGCCAGCCCCTTCAATTCGGAGACATAGATAGTCCTGCCAAAAATCGAGTTCAGGGACGTTCAGACGCGACTGTGAGTCAAGATATCGGGAGTGGCTTTTCTGCGCCTCTAGTCTTTGGTTGATGGCCTTCTGCGTCTCTTCAATCTGTTGTTTGAGGCGGTCGCGTTTGGTAAGTCGCGAGTCGCGTTCCAGCGTGACGGATGAAACGGCAGCATGCATCTCGGCGGCTTCGGCGGCTTCTTTCTGTAGAGTTTGCTCGTGGGTTTGCGACTTTAGGTTCAGAATCTCGATATCTCTCTGTCTCATACGCTCATCCTCTATCCATCTCCTTGGTTAGAACGTTGCAAGTTTTGTGCTTTTCTAGCGCGGTTGCAAACCTTGTAATTCCACCAGGCCTATTTTGAACTGATTCCGTTCCTCCAGAACTTGCTTCCTACCACGTTCAATGAAAGCATCGAATCGGGCAGTAAACTGAGCCATGCGGTTGCGCAGATCTTCGAACCCGAAGTTGATGCTAGGAAGCGAGTCGGCCATTGACGGAGCAGTCGCGGAGGCCAGAGGAGGCCGCATACCGCTTGTTGAAAGCGAGGGATCAAATGAGGACATAATAGGATACAGTAACAGGTTGCCTGATAAGGGGACAGAGAATGGTAAAGTCAAATGCGCGGAATCGTGCGTTATCAGGAAGGGAAAACAATAACAGAGCTTCAAGGAAGCCTCTGATATTACTCCGTAGTAGATGTTTGTTGTCTGCGCAACCAGAGCCTTGGCACCCCGCGGCGATCGGCAATTTTTATGACAAGCTGCAGACAAAGTCAAAGTGTTGCCTCAAACACATAGAACGTTTGGTTGACCATACATATGCCGCAAAGTTTTTACATACGGCCAGAGAAGGCTCTTTCACTTCATACTCTTCGTAATAGGGATTCCAAGTTTCTGACTGAGGAACTCACATTCTCAATACCCGTGACGGGTATACTTTTTGGGTCAGGCTTTCTATGTATCGCTAAGATTGAAGCTCGACCCAATGGATGAAGACGCTGCAAAACCCCTGCAATACGGGGACGTGGGGAAGCCTTTATATCATCCAGATACGCAGTCATGGTCGTTTTCGCGGAGCTTACGCCCTGGTAAGTTTATCCAGTGTGCAGCTACCGCGACATGCAGTACTAACGAACCACAAGCACCACGCATAACTTACACTGGGATGACCAAAATTGTCGTGCCATCACTCTCTACTTCGATCTCATCATCGTCTACACTTGATGGATCATTCCTAGCTGAGGGGTACCCCGAGCTTATCCCGGGATATCGATTAGCTCACAGCCCAAGTATAACCACGGTGACGGGCGAAGCATGCAACCCTCTAACCTCTACCCTTCTTGATTTTGGCTATGCAGTGGATATTGATAATGACGCTTCTGGATGTCCCTCTATACCTATTGTTGCGTTTGCGTCTGGGGAATGCGTCAACGCGATATCGTTTCGGACAATCACCAACGATAAGGTAGACATGCTGCAATCCACGATGGCAGAGTGGCAGGTTCCGACAATTGGAAATGAAGACACTATTGAATGGTCAACAGGTGGAGCTCCCATCCGGCAAATTTGCTCCTCTACCTCCGAAGATGAGAGTGCCTCTTTTGTTGCCGTTCGTTCCAATTCGACAGGCATATTCCGGCCTCTCTATCGCAGAAAACTCACTTCTGTCCCCACCCACCGTGATAACAATGGCATTGCGTCGGGCTACCTATACTCACGCCTCGATCCGGGCTTCTTAGTAGAGATATCGAACTCATATACAGGAGGCATACCGCACGCGGACGTCAAATTTAACCCATGGAATGAGAATCAGCTTGCTATCGTGGATGAAAGTGGGAATTGGGGAATCTGGGAACTCCGCCATCAGTGCGATGCAAATATTTGGATTGCCGCATGTGTGGCTTCGGGGTCGCTTCCATGGGTCGGGTCTGAGAGTCAAATTGCGGGCACGGATAGACGACATGACGGATGGTTAGCTATTGAATGGGTTGGGGACGCACGCCATATTGTTGTTTGTGACAGGAGGAGGTCAGTGCTATATCGGTTGGAGGATGGCCAAACTCATTCCTCCGTGATTGAGCTTGGGCTGGAGAGAAAGTCTGAATGGATTTTAGGTATCAGAAGAAGCTCCTGCAGGTCATCGCAGGTTTTTGTGCTCACGACTTGCCGGCTTCTTTGGTTTGATGCCACTTCTGCCTTAAATTCGGGCCACGCCAATTTAAAGCCGTCGGTATACCCGCGCCTATCCTGGCGCCATTTTCGTGATTCAGATGACACGACGCTGCAATTGACTTCATTGGCAGTGGACAAAGGTAAGTTGCCCAATATTCGCCAGCAAACCCTTGTGCATGGTTGACCGAGACAGATTTCTACTTGATTCTATTTTCTCGACTTAGCCAACTTGTCCTCGCATTTCATTGCCCCATTTCACTGGAGCACACGACTAACCGGGGATATGCCTCTGATCCTTTTATTCTTGAAGTACCGCCGTATCCAGGAGATTCAGAGCCTCTTCCAAAAGCCGTGAATTTTTCTACGCTTGTCTTCAAAGAGATTGCACCCACAAATAAAGGTGCAGCGTATCCCCGCCCTGGCCTGAGTTTCATCAAAGCCTTCTTTCTAGATTCAAGCCTCCGGGTCCAGGAGTCTATGTATTCAAAGATATCAAGTGATCCATCCGACGAGGATAAATCTTATGGGAAAGATATCTTGCATGTTAGCCATCAGCGCGTAGCAGGGTCGCGGAAACAGGCTCTCGACAGATTGAGTAATTTTATTGTTGATGACTGGGATGAGTCTGCGCTAGGCTCTGGAACGTCGGTTCGCGGAGTTGACGATCTTGCCTCTCTGACAGATTCGGAGATCGCATTCGATTATACTCAGATATATGCGAGAGTGACTAGGGATTTGGGCTTGCTGTCTGGTAGCGACGAGGAAAGCGCCAGGAACGGTTTTCAATTATCGTTACAGGAGCTGATGAACAAGATATCCGGTCACGATCACCCAGAACGTTCTACGGGCCGAACAGCGTATGTGAATCCTGGGCTTGAGACATTGCATAATCAAACTAATCAGGCGTGCTCTATCTAGGCTTGAGTTCTCACGGAAAACACCTTTACTAGACGATATCGATCAAAACGCCCAAGATCTGAGACAATTCCTTTCTCGGATAGCCGCAAATAAGCTGCCACTAGGAGGCAGGAGTCATCTGCTTGTTCATCCCTATGACCCTCTCACTTCACCCGAATTGCTTCAATCTCGACTGGCGAATGTGTCGAAACTGGACCTGGTTGCTATCTATGATCGACTAGTCAACCACTGGCTAGTTGGCTTACCTCTAGATATACCCGGACGCGCAAGGATTTCCAGAGAAAAGGCAATCCGACATTTCGTGGCCGATATTGTGCTGGGGCAAATCATCGCCGTGCGCGGACGGCCCGAGACGGAGTTGGCCTCGAATTCTAACAACGGCGATGGTCTTTTACCCAGTCAGCCGATAGACAATCAAAACACTTCGTCGGAAGCAGCTAACGAGCGGTCTTCATACGAAACAACCGGGCTTTCTAGGCAAACGGAGGATACCGCTCTCTCAAGCAGTTCAGCACATCCAGACTTCACTTTTCCCGATCATCCTACAGGAACACTCCCTCCATTTGCAGCATTATCCGCCTACACTAGTTTCAAGAGCCCGGGGCCAATGTCCCGGGACACGGAACGCATCCTCGACCACTGGAAACTAGGCCTCGACCCAGCGTCATATTCATTCACTACGGAGGAGCCAGCTAGGCTCAAGGCTTCGAGACGTAGGTCGCGAAAGGAGCTGTCCATGTCTATGAATACTCTGAGCATAGGATCATCCGTACCCCTTCCAGCCGCCTCCTCTCCAGTCCGTCCAGCGAGAGACTGGGGCAGTCAGCCCGACAACAACAGTCAACCACCCACGGTCCGACTACAGAGCAGCCAGGTCACGGAAGATCTTCCAATGACTCAGATCGAGCGCGGTGCATTCGGAGGTAGGGAAACTGTCAAAAAGAGTGTTATTAAGGCGAAAAAAAAGAAGAGGGCCGCAGGGTTTTAGCATACTAATGGTTGACCCAGCGCGCTTCTGTACAGAGTACACTACGCTACCATTGGACGAGAGATTGCTAGCTAGGCTTCAGTAATAATTATTCAGCACTTGGCGATTAATTGAGGTGATAATCAAGCTTCATGAGCCATTTTTGCGCCTTATTTTGTCTGTATCACTATAATAATACTATAATTCCCAATCCTGTAATCCAATAAACATAATAAAAAATTGTCCTATAGGAAAAAGATGAAAAAAAGAAAAGTGGACCCTGACTGTGGATAATACCATACTAGATACCTGCGCTGTTTCCAATATATGTATACTGTAAGGCTAAGCAATCCCGTCCATCTCCGCACCCGAGTATTCTGCTATTTATTCGCATCATCCCCCACTACCCACCTCCCCAACAACACAACCCGAAAAACATACTCGCCCTCAGCATCTCCTCTCGCGGACACTCACAATGTCCGACCAAGAATCTACATACAAATTCAACGTCAGCATGAGCTGCGGCGGGTGCTCCGGCGCCGTCGAGCGCGTCCTTAAGAAGCTAGACGGTGAGTTCGTTCCTGGCGACGGCTGCTCCCCTTCTCTGCCCCTCTGTCTCCAGACTCCGAGTCCCTTATGCAAGAAAAACCTCTCGGACAGTTATTGGTCTAACATGGAGTTACTGACGGTTCGATCAAACTATCTAGGCGTGAGATCTTACGATGTAAGCCTGGACACTCAGACTGTCCTTGTAAAGGCCGAGCCCTCCCTTGAATATGACACCGTCCTGAACACGATCAAGAAGACTGGAAAGACGGTGAACAGCGGCGAGGTGGTGATGGCTTAAACAGAACGCCTAATCGGCCTTGATTGATAATGATGGAATGCATGAATGAAGGTAATGATTGATGGCCATGGTGAGGCTCAGATGTACATATCTCCCTAGTAGCCCTGGGCGCACTATCAAGTCATTGTGCCACGACTCATGACCAGAGTTACTTATGGTTCTGCATAATATGCAGGAGGAATGCGAAGTCGAATGTGTAAATGTCCCGCTAGACAACATCTGAAGTCTGCGCGAATCCTGCTAGTGACCGCCATAATCCATGCGATGCTGGGTATCATTGAATAGAATAACAATGTACGATAAGGATATACATCTTTGGGGAAATTCTTCATCGATTGAATCTCAATCCACAATCAAAACTGGTCGACCTCCGTATCGTGCATCGTCCGTGGGTTTCATATATACAGGAGGTGGTCGCTCATTTGCGGGGTGTGTGCGTTGGCGGCAGTCGTAAGTCGCCCTAGAGAAATAGTAAGTTATATGCTTATGATTTGTTTTGGTTTGCCGGGTTCATCTAGCAGCAAGCGGGAGAGGGAAGGGTCACGGGGCTCCTGAATGAACGGGTCCTATGTGGCCATACCGTGGAAGGGGTATATTATTCTGCAACTGTCTGTTATGCTGATAGACCGGAGGTGGCGCTGTATATTGCCCGTTCTCACGATATCTCGGTCCTGGATTACTGATAATAGAATGTTGCTGAGGGAAAGCTTGAGTCTGAGTTTCAAAGTGAGCTCGACCACGAGGTGGGGCTGGTGCATAACCATCTGACGGAACACGTAGATGCTGGTCACCTTGAAACCTGATCCGGGCTGGCTGGGGTGGGCTTTCCACTGTGTGGCTTTGGGGAAGCCGATGGGTTTGCCTGTGCTCTGACACACTGGGGTCCCGATGATCAAGGGGACGGACAAAGTCAGCCGCATAAGTACTTTGATTCTCTGTAGGCTTATATGGCACATGGGAGTCCCGGCTCCACCAGACAGGTTCATGCTGAGGCTTCGTTATCTCTTTGCGTCTGTACCCGCTGGCGATATGCTCGTGAACACTCTGAAGAGTGTGGGGCTCGGGTGCATCCAGCAAACGAGGCTGGAAAGTCTCATCACGGTCACTTGTACCAACATACTGACCGTATATCGTATCAGATCTGATACGGGGATGGAGCTGACCTGGAGATTCGCGACGAGAAACCTGAGGATTAACAAGACGACCGGAGGGCAACAGTTGGGTATCATAATCCCTGGTCGGTCCTTGATGCGCGAGAATTTGGGGCTCGCGATCAAAACGTGTGAAAGGCATGGGAGCGCCCTGGATCGTCCCTGGCCGGTGCTCTGCAATATGAGGCGGTTCAACAGAGGCAATAAATCGCCTACGAACATGGATACCACTGTGGAGAGCAGGCTGTGCGGGTGCAACATATCGTTCCTTGGGGTAAACACTCAATGAAGGGGGTGTACGGCTGGGAAGCGTATTTTCCATTGGGATTGGTTCATAATATGCCATGCGCCGTCTTTTAGAGGCATGGCCCTGCACCGGCTCCTGTGGAATAGCATGGTTTGAGAATTCCTGGTGGGTCTGGTGGTGTGGCGTCACTGAGCGAAAGTTGAACGCCCCTGACATCCTTTTTGTAAGATGTTCTATATGGCCACTGCTTGGGCGTTTGATTTCCACCGGGATAGGACTTTCAATAGAGGGGAGCACACGATCCTGATGGCTCACATTCCTACTGTGTAAGCGTCCCGGCGGTCGGGGAGGGGACCTGAGAGTTTCCTCATGCCTCTCATGTATGATGTCCTTTGGGCCGCTGACAAACACAGGCCGGTTGGTCAAGTCACATTGCTGGAAGGAGGGCCTCACTGCATCAGGGATTGGTGCTCTTTGCAAAGGAACCAAGTTAGGTGGGTCGGGGGCGACAGGAGCATCCTTTCTCTTGCTTGGCAGCTCGGAAAGGGGATATAACTCATATCGCTCGTCCAAAGTTAGCTCAACTGCGGTACCCACGCGAGAGCCCATTCGATTTCGTATGCAGCATGGCGAAGGTTTAGTACTTACAGGATGTTCTGCCATAGGCTGAAGTGGTGGTCGGCTCTGGTTAGTAGTAGTGACTGCCCTGTCGTTAGATAGGATAAAGGGAGCAACAAAAGGATGGCGATTTCCAATAGGTCGGCGCAAGGCGGGTTCCCGGTCAAATCCACGGTTCTCTTGGGATCGATCTCCTTCAGCGGAGTATGATGGCGCTTGCTGACTCGGGTCACCTGTGAAATTTTTGTACCGATTGATAGCACGGTCCCAAGCCTGGTATCTGCTAAAGCCGCGACGATCAATCTTGGCCTTTTTAGGGACTTCTGGAATGAAACGAAATCCTGGCGGGGCCTCATCTTCCAGATTTTCAACGTGGGTGTCCCGAGGAGCAGCGCTGCCATGATCAAGTGGTCTCATCTGAAGTTCCTCAACCACGGGATTGCTAGAGATCACCTCCACACTGGTATCTCGACCATGTAATGGCTGCGGTTCACCCTCAATATCACTGTCCTCATCATCGGATATAACAATGACTTCACGAAACACGTCTTCCAGGACGGTTTTGCCATTCTCATCATCACCTCTCCACTCTACTAATTTGGCGAGGGTCGGCTGTTCAACAGTTGCTCTCGCCTCATGAAAGGAGGTACTCTTGAGGAGACGATCATAGTTTGTGTAGATGTGTCGGATGTGAGCGACAACAGCCAATTGCGCTCGACGGGCGAGGGGAAGCTCGACAGCTGTACCTACTTTACGTTGACCCTGGCTCTTCTATTAGATATTCTCTCTGTTTGTTGCATAGCTAGACACACACCTTTTGAAATGCAGTTTTAATTATCTGATTCAGGTCATTGTCCGGAATATTTGGGAAGAGATCTTTGAGCACATCTCTAGCTTCTGTGTTTATGGTTATCTGGGACACCAAGTTAGTTTCTGCGGGACCGGTATCATTCCCCATGCTGTAAAAGGGCACTGTTTTCCCGGTTGACGTGAGGTATAGACCTCGATCCATGCACGCAGCTGCAACAATAGCGCTGGGGAAGTGATAACCAATACGGTGCACATGCTGAGAGAGGCCGTGCGTGTGCAGATGAGGGGTCGTCTAGCGAGGGGGAGAATTGTTAAGAGCCGGATCACGATAGAAGAATAAGTACTGCAAGGGTTCTGCATACAGAAACAGCATACACCTTCATGCCATCTTTTCGACAGAGCTCTTTACAAGCTGTTGTGAAGTGCGGATTCCCCGCGGGAATGAAGGTGTAGCCCGGTGGCGCTTTAGCCTCGAAGGAGATCTGCCGGGACTGTCAGAAGTGCATACCTAAGACCGGCGAGGCGGCGGCAACAACATACAACACTCCGGAGCTTTTTCTTCGCCTGGGTGACGGACTCTAGGATCACCTTATGCTTCCGTGAATTGCGCTTTGTAATCCTGCTCGGGCTTCGCCTAGCCAGCACCGAGGTAGTCCTTCGAATTACTCGAGTCATATCGATGACATCCGATGGCCTCAAGTGATTATAAAGAAGACGGTTTCATCATCATCATGGCGCTGTGTCAAGCAGGCACTGCGATATCTGATCTCTTGAAATGGTCGATCGGTGACGACTGACCATCCATACAGGGGAAAACGGAGGCGCGGAAGAGTTGCTAATAGTAGTTTGGAGGTAATCAGTGTGCCATCTTGACGCGGAGCGCTGAAGGCGCAAGTCTGAATGGAAAAGGCGTCTACACGCGGTCGTCGTGGAACCGGCTTTATCCCTGTCTGGGTCTGGCGATAAGATATAGGGCCCAGGTGAGATTGAGGAGGCGAAACAAGCACGTACACTGTACAAGGATCTTGGTCCATGTACTGACGTTGAGGACGAGGGAAGAAGGAGAAGGTAGAAGGGCACCAAAGCGTCGGGGCCATTTCGGCCTAATCGTGGGCGCAATGCTGGTCCTGCCCGATTGGGACAAGCGCGATCACTGACATCTTGGCTCTTGGGGAAGCTTCTCATGCTGGCTTCAAGGTGCAAACTAAGAGTGTGTCTCGCGCCTCAACTGTCGTAACTCTTTCAGTATGACGAGCCAGGCCCCAAGCAGACAGGCCGTCATTCATGCCTATCGCCAGCTCTACCGCCAGAGTCTTAAGGCCATAAACTATTCGACTCCCGCACGCCATCTGGTACTCCAAACAATGCGCCAATCCTTCCGCTCCCCGACTCAAGCTTTTGATCCTCGCCGAATTTCCAATACCTTGGACTTCCTCCGCAATGCGACCGAAGTCAGGGGTATTGAACATAGGATCCTAAGGAATTTGCTCATAGTCAAGTATTGGGACCAGCCTCAGGTGAAATCGGACACGTCCACCAGAAGGTGAGGTTCATTCTCAACGCGTTTGCTAAAACAATCAAAAATGAGGTCTCACCAATTCGCAGGTATAAACTACTAGGTATCAATCAAAATCATCCAAAGTTTCAAAAAAACATTCTCGAGCAATTCAATAAAACACTCATGCTGTTCAATGAGAGTGTGGGAACATGTTTACAATGACGCGGAGGGCTGTTTCCACCGATCGTCGAGGATTGCGCCATCGGTTGGCAGGCTTTTCAATGCCTCCGGATACGTTCCCCGAGGCAGTCTCACCCATTATCCCCTTGGTTCGACTTTTCAATGCCCAGCAGGGCAATGGCGACGTCATGGGAGCATAATGTAGCTGCAGCACCATAAACTCACAGCCATCTATTTCAACCGGTCTTTCCCCAGATAATGATATTACCCAAGTCCCTCACCGTGCCATGTCATAAAACGCACACTTGATGCATCTAACACGAGGAGCGGCCCTCTAAATCATACGAGGAAGTTGGCGTTGGCGCATAGGGCCGGGGAAGACGCAGGCCATTTCCCCAGAGGTGTATTCCGGGGAAAGAGAAGGGGAGAGAGTATGGGGATATGGAATTGGCAATGTGACCTTCCAGGATACTTGGGCGCTGTCTCAACTGACTTGTTCGATTGCATGTCGCCTGTCTGATGAGTATCAAATATAATTGATATGGATGATTATATGGATGATTGGAGAGGCTTTTCATAAGATATTTCTTGTATCAAAGTATAGTACACGTTGGGAAAAGCCCTTGGCTCACTTCCTCTCCAGCATATCTATGTTCAATGGTAGTTCTATCCGGTACCAGGTTGGTTTTCTTTCCCCTGCTAAACTCCAAACACCTGAAATCTATTTCGCTCATATTCGGTGGCATAGTAGATGGAACCAGCCAACTATCGCCAATGCAAATCAATCATGGTCATTCATGGGTCCAGCCATGCCCATCGTCTCTATGTCGCCGTTCCTCAAGTCACGTATATGTAAGTGTCATCGGTGGCCGAATATATCAATGCCTTCGTCGTCATCTTCTTCATCATCATCAACATCATCGTCGTCGTCTTCGTATTTATCGGATTCGCTGGAGCTTGACAATTCTTCATCTTCCTCGTCATCATCGGCTGTTGGGGTTTCATCGGCCGGGTCGGTGCCCCTGCTCAAAAATCCTCGATACCTAAAGCGTGTACCCCAAATACTAAGTTCGCCATCGCCATCATTCTCATCAGCCTGATTTAATCGACTCCCAAAGAATGACGTAGAGGTAGACCGCTGCGATTGGCGGTCAGGTGGTATACCGAAATAGTTGCTGATCACGGGGGAAACTGCGCGGCCACGGGTAAGATTGTACGAAGAAAATTGTCCAGGCGGATTAGCAGAAAGGGATGAGATGAATTGCGGATGTGCGCCTGCTCCTGGTGCAGAGCTAGGGTCGATTTGCAACGGCTCTAGGGTAGGCAGCCCAGAGTTATCTCCGCCGTGAGAAGATGATCGCAATCTAGAAGTTGGTAGATTTTCCACGTCAACATTTTGATCTGATGGTTCGGTATTCTCGTGGAGAACGCTGAGTTGAGTAGTATTGTAAGATTCGCACCTAGTTCCCTCTTTTAGTTCAAGTCTGCTTTGTTTTTCCTGCTGGGACTTACATATCACATCGCAGGCCCAGCCAATGGTATTTGACGACCGATTTAGTGCCACAATCGTTACAAGTAATGATAGCTTTGGTGTCCTTGAAATCAGCCGGCATTGGTTGACTTTGAATCGCCCTGTCCAGGTTTCGGAATGTAGCCTCCATATTTGTGATCGTTTTGCTGCATATTGGGCAGCGATATGACGATTTTGAATACTCAGCAAGACACCGTTGATGGATACTATGTCCACATCGCATAAAAACCACCGTCTCTGGAGATGTAAACATGTATTCTCCACAAATTGGGCAGTCACACTGAGTCGACCTTTCAATACACTTGTGTGTCGTTTCAATCGAGATAGGAAGGCAAACGCTGCATGTCTGTAATCGAATTGGTAAGATTTCCGAGCTTCGTGGGTCGAGTGCTTACCTTGCAATGGAAAAAGTCCTTCCCCAAGCCCTTGCCAATGCGACAAATGCCGCAATCACCGCAGTGGTAGATACTTTTACTGGCATCATTGTCCCAAAGTTTACAAGACGCACAATAATATTGTGCTGCTAGTTCTCCGCACCACTTGCAATATTGGGCGGCATGTTGAGCATGCCCACATAACATGCACAGCATGTTCTCTGTTTTTGGACGATCAAGATGATGGTCCTCGACTTCGTCGTGGCAGAGCCGACAAGTGTACCACTTCTTGCAATCGAAGCACTGGAGCTTGACATTTCTTTTATAATGAGAGCACCCTAGAGTAGGCTCGTCGAATACTTCGGTGTCCTCATCCTCGGTGTCTTCAGCAGCCGGTGATTCGGTCTCTACTCTGGGGTAAAAGGTTGGCTTCAGGTCTTCAGCAGTAAGGCTTTGGAGGATTTCACGTAGTGCAGATGTAGCGGTAGAGGTCGAGGAGACAGAAGGTTGATCAAAGGATTGGCCGCTCCAACGGTTTGGAGTGTCTGTTCGTTCGAGAGTGCGGGAAGAAGGAGTGGGTGAAGATATTGGCGAGAGACGACTTCCCATGAATGCCCTAGATGAGTTGTAGTTTTCCGTCATAAGATCATGGATCATGCGCGCCTGATCGGTGCTGGTATACCCCAGGTCTCGGATTGCATGAATCCGGCTCCGGAGGGCGCCCATTCCGTCATCTTCAGGGAGCAAGGATTGTCCACTAATATCATCCACTTCCAAGGCGTGGCCTAAAGAGGCACCCGGGACCTGTGCATTGTCGGGGTCGCTTTGCGGACCATGCCGTGTAGTAGTGGAAACAGGAGGCTCTTGTCTGACCGTGGCAGATGAGGTTCCTGCAGTCCCGCTTGTAACGCCCCCTGTAGGTTGCGAAAGGGTTTCACCAACAGGATGCTGGGATTCGGCATGCTCAGATTGCAACAGCTCGTCCGAGTCGGTCGAGGGTAATGTGGAAAAGGTGTTCAAATGTTGGTTCTCAGCCACCGTGAGTTTATTGCTGTTCGAATTGCTTCCCAAACGATCATCTTGCTCTAGGTCCGACATAATAGGGCGGTGCTTTTCATCGCTGCCAGTATGTTTCGCCCGATGTTCTATTCCTTGAGGGTTATCGAGGTGGCAGTGGCGGGGAGTTTGGCTGACGTGGTTGACGGCGGGCGAAGGGTCTCGACGAGGGGCATGTATATACCTAGTCATGAAAAGTTGAGCTCGGTAGTTGATGTTGCAGGGGGTATTGTCAGAGGGCCGAGGGTCAGAACTTGAAGCTAAGACTGGGTTAAGTTGTCAGGAACGATCGGGAAATCTTTTAATCTTTTAAGTAATCCGCCGTATAGCTGAGCTGGGTTAGTCCACTGCCTTCTGGTTTTGGCATGTGCATTGCATCGGGCGGCCTTGGCCCTCAATCACCTGACAAATTGCCTTTCATGTACGATGGTGTTGCCACACGGTTGACTCTCTAAGGACTGTGAGGCTTCTGCTAGAATCAACAGGAGATGATTCTAGTTGACTGAGTGACGCTGGTGGTAATTGTTGGTGCAAGCTGTCGTGGTGGAAATCCGTTTCGGGTGATCTCATCTGCCTCCAGCTCCAGTGCAGCTCGTCCCACCACCACAAGAATTCAACCACCAACAATCAGCAGCATTGGCCGGAGTGCGGCGCACCACTTTGCTGATTTTTGAATCCAAGGATGGTAGGGCGCATGCTCCGCTTCAGAAGTACAGTCTCTGTGGTTCTAATTAAGCCCATTTCTACTATTCTAGTCTAAACAATATCTTTCCTATGGCTCTGTCGATAATAGTAAGTAGAGAGAGGCTTTGCACGTCTCGCCATTGTTTCCCGACTAACAGACTACTGCAGCTCATCCTATCGATATATTCTCGCTGGCCGTGACCGACAAGCAACTTTTATCGGCATCAGGCTCAAATGGCCTCCAAGTCCATTCAACGACTGACCCTAACTTTCCTCTTGTCCAAACCCTTGATGCCCACAAGGTCGGATGCCACCATGTTGTGACTGACGAAAGAGGATCAAGAGCAGTCAGTGTTGGCTTTGGCGGGGAGGTGCTAATCTGGACATGTCAAGACGGGGCGTGGTCCAAGACGAAAGACGTAACTCTTACTGGTGTCTGGGCGATTGCACTATCTGCGGATGGGCAGTATCTTGCGGGAACCACGCAGAATGGCCATATCAAGGTATGGGATCTAGGTGCGAACGAAGAGGAGATCCGAGACCATGAAACCAAGGGCAGCTTCGGAACCTGCATAGATCTGGTGAGCACTTCCAACACACTTGTTATTCTCCTAAATTCTCATACGTTAGGTCTAGTCACCCGATGGCCGGCTCATCGCTAGTGGACATGAAAATGGCAGTGTCTATATCTTCAGCACGGAGACGGGGCGGATGCCATTTAGTTTATCAGGTAACTATGTGTTCTATCTCAGCTACGTACCTGGGAAGCGGCAACAAGTAGCAATGGCTGAGAATGTGTCCTAGGTCTCGTCAAACCAGTACGAACCGTTGCCTTTTCTCCCGGTGGGAAATTTCTTGCCGCGGCTGGAGATTCTAGGGTGATTGTACTATATGATACCTCTTCTGGTGAGCAAGTCGCTAGTCTTACGGGCCACTCCGCTTGGATTCTATCGCTATCCTGGAGTAGCACGGGTGAATATCTTCTCAGCGGGTGAGCCCCTACCCCCCTTTCGTTGACGGACTTGAGCTGAAGAATGCTGTCAGGTCTTTCGATGGTAAAGTCAAAGTTTGGTCGATCGATACTAGGAGTTGCGTTGCAACCCACTCCGAAACCGAGAAAGCGATATGGAGTGTCAAGTGGCTGCCAAAGGTGGGGAAGTCGGAGGGCTTTGCGACATCTGGTGCAAGCAGAAGCATATCATTCTACCGGGAAGCTACCGGGGGTTGACCAACCAACACACCTCCAGACCTAGACTGGTAGTCCGCCTAGGCGAATACTGATCCTGCTACAATATGAGCCCAACGGCACAAGAATCCATCTCGAATGCCACCTTCTATGTACTGTAGTGCTCTGGGATTGAGGCGCTTAGATAAGCACCGGTTGCGGGCTGTTCGATTGCCTTCTCCGGGCGGCTTCACACTGACTCAATATATGAGCTTTGCTTACTTTGACAATGATGGCAGCGGTGGCCGAATGACCTGGGCGATGCATGCATGATCTTTGCGTATCACCTACCATGTATTTTTAAGACGACTCTTCCTACTAGTAGTAGAGTCCTCGTGAACCTACATTCTTTTCTAAAAGTGCACCTGAGTCCTCCTTCCCACCTCGGTTCTACCCCCGGGGCCGAGTACGTTCGCTCCTGAAACAGGGCACGGATCATTATACAGCTTGAGTTCTGCTCTCGTCAAATCATCGTTAGAACTGTACTTTCTTTCATTTCGCCAGGACACCTGCCTGTGACGCAAAACCTCGGGCTGAAAGACCTCATCTATTTTTACCTCCGCGCGATCCCTTCTTTCTCCCGAAGATCTGGATTTAAATAAGTCGACTCTAGTTCCCGCTATCGATAATCGCCCCTCCCTAGACTCGAGCATCCGAATGCGTTAGCTAAACGATCCCCGCGCCTTGCTTTGCCAGACCATGATCCGTCGCGATTCAGACATTGAAGTCCAGCTGCCTGATGCTGGCCCTGCCGTTGCGCCTGATGACCTGAACAAACCGGACGTAGAGATGCTGTCCGATGACCCGACTCCTCCACTGAGACTTCCCGCCCATCTCGCCGCGCGTTTCGCTCGAAAGCCCAGCGTAGTTCGACGCTCCTCCGCGGCTTCATCCCGACGGAGCTCGATTTCCTCCCTACACTCAAACGCGGGTTCCCATAGAGCAGCCTCCCCGGAGCATATCGCACAGCACTTACGACGAGCCTCGATTCTCGAAACCCGGAAAGCAAGACTTGCGGACCGGGCGTTGCATGCGGAGAAAGTGAGGCTACGTGCTGCGCTGGCCAAAGCTGCCACCCGAAATCTGCAGAGGGAGGAACGAGCCCTGGCCGCTCAGCAAGCTCGAGAGCGGTTATTAGCGGAAATCACAGCTAAGTGTGAGGAGGAAGTTCGACGCGCAAAGAAGAAGGCGGAAGACATTCGCGAGAAGAAAGCTGCCGAGCACGCTCGCCTTCGACTCGAAATGGCTGAGAAATTTGCAGAGGCAGAAAGGCGGCGGCTGCTATACCAGCAGACCCCTAGACGACAGCGCACAAGCAGCATGCCTACTTCTGAAGAAAAGAAAACACTGGAGGTGACAATGAGGCGCCTTACCGAGGACACCGCTACGCGCAAGATTCAGCGGTCATGGAGGCTATACCAGGCGAGAAAGGTGATGAGAGAGTTCTTGAACCTCGATCTCACCACGCGGCGCCTTGCCGATATGGCCTTTGAGGACGTTGGTGCTTTGTTATCGGAGGAGCAAGTTTTATCTACGACGGCCCGTGTCCTTCGACTTTGCGGTCTGCAAGACATGGAGAGCGGGACAGTTGGCGGCAGAGGTGCCATGCGTACATTCCTGAGCAGCTACTTGATTGTCACACATCCTGCCGCAGTCTTAAGCGGCGATGGTGAACAAGAACAGGATCTGATTTCCAAAGCTCGGGATCTTCTCTCTTCCTTTGGGCTAGTGACACCCTTACTCTCTTCTGGTTATTGCTCACCGGTTTCGGAGCTTCAGACGTTAGGTGAAGCCTATAATGTGTTTTTTTCCGCGTTCCATGCTTGGAAGACCCATGATTCGAGCGTCCTGATTGAGATCATGCTCGCTCAGTTTATCGAGCTGGAGTTGATTTGGCAGACTGTTAAGGATGACACAGCTGGCGGTGTGGCTGATGACTATCGTCAAGGCATTAGACAGAATCAGATTCTGCTTCTTGCTAGACTCAAGCGCCTAGCGGGACCCGACAGGGCTATGCAGATGGTGCGCGATGCCCTGAAAAAGGCTAAGAGACAAAAAAAGAAGTCTTCTTCCAAACAGGCCATTCCGCGGTCAGCAGAAGTTGCGCCAGCAAGGGCAACAACCGAAGCTCTTACTGAGAGTGTTGCCTCGCCTATCAGCGAGAGCTTCAACAATGTGGACAGCGTAGTTCTTCAAGAATACGAAAGGCAGCGCATATCTCCCCATGAGCGATTTACCAGGATCTTGACAGCTCTTCCCGAGAACCGTGCCTTGGTTCACGAGCTCCTTATCAACAAAGAATTTAAGATCGAGGAAAAATCATACACGAAGCCCCGCAAGCAGATAATGGAGCATATGTGCGCTCTAATGCGGCGAGATGTGGAGGCTGGTTTGGGCACGAACTGGATTGTGGCGATGGCTACAGTGATTCAGGATCGTTTATTACGCTCTCTCCGGCCCGGAAACTCTCTTCACGTGCTAATTAGTGAGGTTCTTGATCCAAAGCTGATTGAAAGCCAGTGCAATGCTGGTGCTTTCTCTTATGACGCCTTTTTCAACTTCATGAACACAATTCTTCCGAAGCTCTGCGCACCCTATCGTGACCCTATTGTCAAGGCGTTCGCGGAGGACTTATCGGGAGATGCAATCGATCGCCTGGCGAGGCTTATGGGCCTCATTGACCTTTTGTCTCTCGATCATACTAACTTTATGATTCAAGTCGCTGCTCCTCAGCTGATCCAGGAAGCTCCAGGGTATGAGCAGAGGACATTTGAGAGAGGTCTGCAGGATGGATCGCTCGGGTTGAGCAAGAGTCGGCGCTTCTGGCGGACTCATCGTAAAATCATTGCCGACGAGATGCGGCGGCGCGACCCCGAGAAAATTCATGGGCAACATCAACCCCCCGCTGGCAAAGTGTATGCCCACGGCCTTGTGGACTTGGTTTTGAGCAACGCACCTGTGTTTGACGACCTGATGCCGGAGACCTTGGAGCTGGACAGGCAGAGACTGAACAAAATACACGCCCAAGCGTTCAAGATTGTAGCCACAGCGTCAATCTTGTTGACTGCCAAAAACCTGCTTAAACGCGATGCACGCGCCCAATGGAAGCCTGAAGCGGACCGAATACTCTCGCTGGATTTCAATGATGTTCTTCCGGAACGGATCCAGTCGATCCTCGGGTCAACTCACCCTATGCCTCCTAACGCGAGTTCCCAGCTTGCAGCGACTATCAGGCGGGTCTTGTCACCGGTCGCCACGGCCTCTGCAGCGGTCTCTCTCACAGAAGCCCGGGCGTCGATCGAGGTCAATACAGAAGCGCCCGCGCAAGAGTCGTCATCATCGGAATCAGTGAATTCGGCAACGTCATCTAGCACGGCTGGCAGCGGCGCCACGAACTTTACAGATCCTGTTGCACGCCTCATCTTGTCCCGTCTACGGGCACACGTGCTCTCTCGACTCAGCGCATCGAGTGCGAGTGAAAGAGTGCGCGCGACCAGTACCGCGAGTCAAAGTCTTGCAGGGGCAGGCATGCCTGAATTTGTGAGTCAAGTTGGTCAGTTGACAGAGGAACTGAGCAAAGTGCATGAAGTGGACTGGCTGTGCCATGGCATGATATACGAACGGATTCTGGGCGAGGATGCCCGAATGAGTCCTGTGGCGTAGAGGAGTTTTCAATCCGCATCCTGATTTTTTTTTTTTTTTTGAATATCGTGTTTTGGAGGGCATTTGGGACGGGTGTGCTTTTTGTAGTTAGTTATCTAGCTGGTTTTATGACGGCAGCTTCTGATGAAGTGACACGTATAAGAATGCATTTATTATTTTTACCACCAGGCATGCTAGCTATCTATCAACCTCTGCGGATATCTCTGATCTCTAACCCCACCGGGCTCTGCCAGCCTGCACCCCACGGCAAACTCAGAAGGAAACAAGCCAAATGATTCTGCAAAGATATTAAACCAACCAAAACACCATTCTGCCACTAAAAGATCTCACCAACACAGACAATGGCAGCCGAAAAAGCTGTCATCCTCACCCTCCTCTCCGACCTCACTCCGCCCTCCCTCGAACGCACCTGGCTCACCTCACCACATCCCAGCCTCCCCCTCGTCGCAACCTGCAGCTCCGACAAGACCGTGCGTGTGTACTCCCTAACAAATTTTCGCCTTCTTTCCACCATCTCCGGCGGCCACAAGCGGAGCGTCCGCACCTGCGCCTGGAAACCCAACATCTCCGGTGAGAGCGTACTCGCAACGGGGAGCTTCGACGCAACCGTCGGTATCTGGCGACGGTGGGATAATTACGAGGAGACGGCGCAGCAGCGACAACAACGCGATGGCGTTCAAAGGGAGGATCGGATAGAAGCCGAGGAGGGAGAAGAAGAAGACGAGGAGTGGCGATTCGCCGTACTTCTCGACGGACATGACAGCGAGGTCAAGTCCGTGTCGTGGTCGGCGTCTGGTGCGCTGCTCGCTACGTGCTCGCGAGACAAGTCGATCTGGATTTGGGAAGACCTCGACGACGGTGATAATAATTTCGAGACTGTCGCTGTGATGCAGGAGCATGAGGGGGATGTCAAATGCGTGGCGTGGCACCCTACGGAGGAGTGCCTTGCCAGTGGGAGCTACGATGATACGATCCGGATCTGGCGTGAGGATATTGACGATTGGGGACAGGTTGCTTGCATTCGGGGTCATGGGGGAACGGTTTGGGGTGTTGATTGGGAGGCTACTGAGAATGTCCCTTTTTCTTTTTCTTCTCCAGATGCCTCGTCTGTTCAGGTGGAGTCATGGAAGCAGTGGCATGCGCCGGCCGGTCCCCGCCTTGCAACTTGCTCCCATGACCGGACTGTTCGTGTCTGGCGACGACAGCCCAAGGCACCGGCGAGCGCTCTAGGAGCGAGCGGAATCCCGAGTATCATTCGGCCGTCCGGCACAGACGAGACTTGGGAAGCAGATGCTATTCTCCCAGCAGCGCATGTCCTCGCTATTTATGCTATTGCTTGGAGTCGGCGAACGGGCCTGCTAGCGTCGGTGGGTGCTGATGGGCGCATCGTCGTGTATGAGGAGCGTTTTGTGTCCCAAATCAGTGAGCTTATGGAGATAGACTCTCCAACTCCTGCTGAAATGGAGGCTACAGCACCACATCAGCCTACGGAGTGGAAGGTAATTGCAATCGTGGACGGGGCTCATGGAATTTACGAGATAAATCATGTTGCGTGGGCAAAGCGGGCTGATCGGGGTCGGGATGAAAGTAAGGAAGAGGAGGTGTTGGTTACCACTGCGGATGATGGGAGTATCAAGGTTTGGAATATTACGCGGTAAGTTGCTCGACTCCGCGAGGGATGTAGTCGCGACGGTTTATAATTCATACACGGTAAACTCATCAGTCTTATGTGTTTTGACGCCGTGTCTAGTCGATGTTATTTCAGTGATATATAGAAAATAGAACAGGCCAAAAGGAATATTAACACCCAAGAGAGAAAGAAGACTAGATAGAAACAAGAAGAGAGAGACTAGACTCCCTGCGCAGCCCCAACTCGAGATGACCCCTGGGGTTGTTGCTGCTGCCGGCTTGCCTCCTCGTCACTGTCATCTCCCACGGCATAGTGCTCTCTATTCATACCTGGTGAGTGAAGATCATCCAGCTCAGACTCGTCAAAATCAGCAGCTTCTACGTCCGCTCCATTAGTGCGCTTGTTGTGGAGACGATCAAGGACAGAAGTCGAGCTCAAATCCTTGAGAGCTAGCCCGCTATAGCCACTATGTCTGCGGCGACTGCGCCAGATGAAGAAACCCCAGACCAAGACACCGACGATGACTACAACTAGGACGGCCTCGCCGGACTTGGCATAGGCGTTCCATTCGGTTTCTTTGATCTTTTGCTTTTCTTCCTCTTCGGCGACTGTGCTGTTTGGATGTCCACCAACGGACGTTTGAGGGAGCGGTTCGCCATCAATGCGCGAGTCCGCTGGTGAGCCTCCGATGCTGGCAATGTCGACGTTCATAAAACGGTCAACCATGTCCCGGCTCCGCCGAGGGTAGTCAAACGGAACCATATGGCTGGCGTTGTAGAAAAGGACGTAGGTCAGGTTCCTGGCGCTCTGGTAGAAACCTGCTGGCTCATCCTCGAAAGTCCAGTCGTGTCGTGGCGACCAGACACCCGGCGATGTCTCAAAGCCGGTGCCACCATTCCACTTCATGTTGCTAATGAGATGCTCCGTACCGACATGGTTGCATATGAGATCTCTGTCGCCGCTGAAAAGGAGAATTTCAACGCCTGACTCGAGCAATCCCGGAAGCAGAGTGACTGAGGGCGCGGATCTCTGTGGCCGAAACGAGCGGCTCACATCGCCGGCACATTCGTCCCATCCAGATCGCTTGTCTGGATTAATATTTAACGCAAGGACAACCTCAGGCATTTGCAGATACGGCTTGACATCCATCAGGTCTGGAGGCCAAGACATGCCACAAGAGTCGGCGCTGTCACGCAAGCGAATGTCGTACATGTTCAAGCATTGGTTGTTCGAGTCATGGGTTTTAGATAGTAACTTGTTCAGAACCTCCTCACAGTCGTTGATGGTCACTTTTGGAGCACCGGTACCCATTTTAGACTTGCAAACAGATTGTAAAACTTCGAGCTCGTTTCCGAGCTTACTGCCTTCTTGGACGAGGCCTTCTTCGTACGCGTAAGCCAAGTAGGCCGGGTACTGTTCAGCAGGTGATATCCAGCCATTACCGATCAGGAGGCCGCGAAGGCTCCAAATGGCATTGCTTCCACCGGCTTTTTCGTTCCGGTCTTGAATGGCTTTCGCGATGTAGGGAATGTATTGACCGGCATAGGACTCTCCTGCGAGGAAAATCTGGAGACAAACACGAATTAATATGAATCAAAAAGTGATGCCGTTAAAGTGGAGTCCGTACATCATCCCGCTCATACTCCGGAAACAGAGCGAACCACTTTTCCAAGAACGTAATGAACTGATTAGCCATTTCATCCAGTTCACGGATATAGCTGTTGGTATTGACGAAGCTAAAACCAGTTCCGACAGGCTGGTCAACGAAAAGAAGATTTGCGAATTCGTCCCATGATCCTTCGTTATATTCAAGTGTCTCGTTGTCCTTGAGACGGTAGGGGCCGATTTCCATGAGTGCACCATCCATTGAGCTACACCCAGGACCTCCATTCAACCAGATAACGGTTCGTTGGCGATTCGCGATGTGACGGTTCTGGTAGTGCCAAAAGAAGAGATGGCCGTTGTTGTCCGGGTCTACTTCGATATGCCTTGATAGAGAGAGGGTTAGTTAGTTGCGTATAGAGTTGACAGGAGTCTGTCAGTAGCTTACCCAGCATGCATCTTCAGCAGCGGGCCCTCCGGGGCCCCTGGCAATGAGCTTACATAGTAGTCTGCTGCAGATTGAGCCGTGACTGCCACAGGATTCAGTAGAAGGCATAGCGATAGCGCCCAAGTCGAGAGGATTGGCAAGGAGACCCAGGAGCGTCCGGCGCTCTGGGGGAACCCACGAAGCGACCGGCCGGCCATTTCACAAGGCAGGCAATTGTGGATGTAATTTGTGAGGCGAGCAATAGGGCGCCCGAGTCGAGCAGGAGAAGGAATTAAGACCCTCAAGGGTAGTCCTGGTAATAGGAAGTTATTACGGAGTATTACTATGCCTATTGAGCTTTGAATCAGGTAAGCCTGTGACGGTTCTCGTACACTTCAAATACAGACTAGCCATCGGAAGCCGCGTGGTACGGAGCCCGGATAAGGAAAGAGTCGGTACTGTAATTACAAAGGGCCACGCTACCTTCAACTTTGTCGTCGCAAGCTAAAGCCAACACTTCAAGTGAAAGACGTCATTCACTGGGTCTTGAGCCATGTGACTCAGGAGACCTTCCCGCGTAACTTCAGCTTCTCTTCTAGAGAGCAAGCAGTTAGTTATTCAACAATTTTACAGTCCTACATCTCAAACCTTCGGTTTCTGGGCTTGCGAGCCCATAGTAGTCATTACCGCTTTCGGAATTCTTCATTTTATCTTGTTCTTTCATCAGTACTAATCTTAGTCCGCCGTCGGCGGTAGCTTTGGGCGGGCAGAATTACATACTTATAGCGAGGCCCTCATTGGACATGACTTAAAAAAGAGGTCACCACCTACATTTAAATGACACAGATGCAGAACACTTCATTATTATAATTTCAGGACCTGGCTACAGCACTAACAAGGATAAGTTAGCTTACAGGCAAAAGAGTAGACATGGCTCCAGTGAGTGTTGCAATCAAGAACAATCCATACCCTACTTCTAACAAAGACTTCGCAGCGAGGCTTCACGAACCCGGCTCCGAAGGTAAACTTGCCCTGGTCGGTCTGCACATTGGCTAACCCATACAAGACTGAGTCAGCGCGCTCTGCACTCAGTTCCTTCACCTGCACCCTCTGCAACAAATCCTACTCCCGCCACCCCGAATATGAAGCGCACATATCCTCGTACGACCACCAACATCGCAAGCGCCTACAAGACCTTAAACAGCTCTCCCGAGACCCCCAGGCAGCCGAAAAGGCCAGGCGGGCCGAGAAGAAAGCCGATGCAGAGGCCGGCCTGAGAGTTCTAGACGCGGGGAAGACGGGCTCAGCCCCATCAAGCACGACAAGTAGTGGGGGCGGTGGCGGTTTCAAAAAAGGAGGGTTTAAGAGTTCATTTACGACTGTGAGGGGACCCGCTGCGAAAAAGAACGTCCTTGGGGAGGATGATGATGATGAGGGAAGTGCGGGCGGTGCGGAGGGCGCGAGTGATGCGGCTCGCCCGAGGTCTGTAAGACCACCTCCTAGTTTCTTGCAAGCTGGAGGGGAGAGCGAGACAGATGAACAGTATGCAGCTGATAGTACGGGTGGGGGCTACTATGATCCGCGCAAACCGACTGATTGCTTCCCTGGATGCGAGGGGAGCAAGCACATCCGCGCCGAGGCTTGGGCTTGAGATTGGAACTAAAGTATAAATAAATAGGTGGAGCAGGCGTTGGCGGCGTTCTCAGAAGTCCATATAGGCACAAATTACAACGGGGAACTAACTGTAGTGTAGTACAAGTTAAAAGCTGGTGGCAAGAAAAATATATGATATCTCCATTTCATTGACATGGTCTGGATTTTGGTCTAAAAATGCTTGAAGATAATAGTACACAAATCATAACACCTGGTCAAGCTGGAAAGAACACCGCATCAACGACAAGTGGCATTTGGGAAACTAGGTCGATGCGTCGACCGGCGGAATTTACAATCGGAGGAGCTTGGCAGCCTGGCTAACGATGGTGTCTTCCTGGGGGAAGCTCAGAGCCTCCAGACCGGCAGCGTAAGGAGTGGGAACCTCAGCACCGGTGACACGGACAGCAGGGGCAGTCAGGTAGTCGAAACCGTATTCCATGGAGAGAGCAAGAATTTCGGAGCTGACACCGAACATGGGGAAGCCAGATTCGACACACATCAGGCGGCCGGTCTTCTTGAGGGATTGGATGATGGTCTCAACGTCGAGGGGCTTGACGGAGCGAAGGTTGATAACTTCAGCCTCAACACCGTACTTTTGCTTCAGCTCAGCAGCAGCGTTGAGAGACTGTCCGACGCAACGGGAGAGGGTGACAATGGTAAGGTCCTTTCCGGGGCGCTCGATCTTGGCCTTGCCGATGGGGAGGACGAAGTCGTCCTTTTGGGCAGCCTCACTCATGGGGAAGGCCTGGCCGTACAGAAGTCTATACAGGTTAGTTTAATCCCTTTCAAGCTTTCAAATATACATACTCATTCTCAAGAACAACGACGGGGTTGGGGTCGCGAATAGCGGCCTTCATCAAACCCTTGGCGTCCTCAGCGCTCCAGGGAGCAACAACCTTCAATCCCGGAATGCTACCATACCAGGCAGAGTAATCCTGTGAATGCTGGGCGGCAACACCGGCGGCGAACCCGTTAGGGCCACGGAAAGTGATGTTGCAAGGCTGGATACCACCGGACATGTAGTGTGTTTTGGCGGCGGAGTTGATGATCTGGTCGATGGCTTGCATGGCAAAGTTGAAGGTCATGAATTCACACTGCGGCGCGATTGTGTGGTCAGCCTAGGCTATATTTCTGATAGCATTGATAGACATACAATAGGGTGTAGCCCAGCAAGAGCAGCTCCGACGGCCAGACCGCAGAAACCTGCCTCCGTGATGGGTGTGTCGATGACGCGCTTGGGGCCGAAGCGGTCCAGAAGTCCTCGAGTAACCTTGTATCTGTTGGGGGGGGGGAAGAGTCAGTACCAGATACATGATTCAATGGATGGTGGTTGTAAGGGAAGTGAAGTCATACGCTCCGTTGTACTGCGCAACCTCCTCACCCAGGATAAACGTCTTCTGGTTGCTCTCCAACTCCTCAGCGAGAGCCTCATTCAGGGCATCTCGTACAGTCACCTCCTTGGTGCCGCTCTCCGTAGCATATCCCCGGTAGCGCAGAATTGAGGGCGCGCAAGCAGTCTGACGGAAAGTAGGGCGGGTGGCCGCCGTCGAGAGGCGCGAAGAAAGCAGGCGAGCTGCCGGTCGGAAGAGTCGGGGAGAAGCCATGGCCGGGCTGAAGGGTAGGTGGTAGAATCAGAGAGTAAGGGTATTCAAAAGAAAGACTCCACTACCAGACGAGGCGGGAAGAGACGAGACCAAAAAAGCAACCGGGCTATCAACCATCAACTCATTCCGAGTCGGGATGCGATTTTTCTGGTGAGGAGCTCAGCGTTGGGGTGAGGATGACTAAGCACTCCTCACCGGCGCACTTTTTTCCCTCGAATCGCAGGCTCCGATAAGCTGAATTTCCGGGCAATTGCTCCTCCGATTCTCCGAACCTGCCACCTCTTTACTCTTTCAAGGTTACTAGTAGTACGCAGTACAACGTAGGAGGATACTAGTAGTATCGGCCTCGTAAAACTAAAAACCCCGAAGCCGTTCAAGTTCCTTTGACGTGAGATTCCGGATCCCATGATCCAGTCTACAAGTGTACTTTCCCACACAGCTCATATGATTGCCGTTAGCACCCTACTTGACAAATTGTGCAGGCCAACTCTCTCTATCATATCGTCAAGTAGGTAATACCCATGTTGGCCATGATCGAATACTGCGCGGCGCGCTTAGCCCTTGCGAGCAAAGCCATATCACGTGCAACTCGGGATCTGCTATCTCTGTCCGATTTAGGGAAAGTGCATCGCTGGAGGTCCCCAGCCATCGGCATCAACTACTCCGTCCGGTGTCGTAAAATAATGATAGCTCGCGGTCTCAATGGCCATTACTGAATATAATCAAGCTTCTGTATTTGCTTAAGGATGACTCTACGCCTCGGGTCGTTTATTGTCTTGTCGGCTCTATCAGCTCTTCCACCTGTCAAAGCCGTGCAACCATCTGCTCTAGAACCTATCGCAGCTCCCCTACGGGATCTAAAATGGGGTCAGCTTAACTTTCTTCACACTACAGATACTCATGGCTGGCTAGCCGGTCATCTTCAAGAGTACGAAACCCACCTTCATCTAGTTCAGCACTAAACTCCTGTAGACCATCATATTCCGCGGATTGGGGCGACTATGTGTCATTTGCTACCCGAATGCGTGAAATAGCCAGTGCTCGTGGGCAAGATCTTTTAGTCATTGACACCGGCGATAGAGTAGAAGGAAATGGCCTCTATGATTCGTCAGAGCCAAAGGGCCTCTACACTTCTGAGATTCTACGGCAACAGCATATTGACGTATTGTCGTCGGGGAACCATGAACTATACAAGAAGAACACATCAGAATCCGAGTTTCTGAAGACCGTGCCGGACTTTCAGGGCCATTATCTGGCATCTAATATTGATATTTTTCATCCGGTTACAGGAGAGCTAGTGCCGTTGGCTCCGCGTTTCAAGAAGCTTGTAACGGAGAATCAAGGCATTCGCATTGTCGCATTTGGCTTCCTTTTCGACTTTACGATGAACTATAACAATACAGTCGTCCAGCCAGTCGAGCAAACTGTCAAGGAAGCATGGTTTCAAGGGGCTATTCTTGACGATAAAGTGGATCTCTTCCTGGTAGTTGGACATGTTCCTGTTCATTCACCAGAGTACAACGCTGTCTTCACGGCAATCAGAGCCATCCACCCAAACACGCCAATTCAATTCTTCGGCGGTCATTACCACATCCGAGACTGTGCTCAATATGACTTCAATGCATACGGTCTTGCAAGCGGCCGTTTCATGGAAACCATTGGATTCATGTCAGTTGATGGTCTTACTACCGAAAGCAACCCCGGGGTTAAGCCAAAAAATCCTGTCTTCAACCGAAGGTATATCGACAACAATCTCTACTCTTTCCATTATCATACCGGTCTCAACGAAGATACATTTCCCACCGAGCACGGCAGCAACGTTTCTCGTTATATCCATGGATCCAGGGCTGCTCTTAAACTGGACGAGATTTACGGCTGCATTCCGGAAACTTTGTGGATGTCACGGGTTCCCTATACCTCCAAGGAAAGTATCTACTCTTGGTTGCATGAGAAGGTGCTGCCCGACTCTCTGAGGGACAAGTCCCGGTCTGGGAAACCAGCCCTTGCGATTGCAAATACTGGGGCCATCCGATTTGATCTTTTCAAGGGAGAGTTCACACGCGACTCGGCGTATATTGTTTCACCATTCACAAGCGGCTTTCGCTATCTGAAGGATGTCCCATATGAAAAGGCAGCATTGGTCTTGGAGGTCCTGAACAGACAACCAAAGATTCTGACAAAAGATGCAGCCGGGTCATTCCCCTGGAGTCTGGCCCCTCCTGAACAGGCCGCTCACTATGACATCAGATCCAGCCGCGGTAGCTTGAGTGTGCCTTTCAACCAGAATCCCTTGTTCGATCCTCAGCTTGAGCTTGTGCCCGGATATACAACGATAGACGATCTGGGCACAGATGGTGATGATACTATCCATTCGCAGATCGCTTTCTACGAGTTGCCGAATTGCATAGGTGCGTTGGTTCTCGACGACAAATCCGCTACCCCAGAATCTGTGGATCTCGTCTACGTCGACTTCATTGAGCCATATATTACCTTGGCCGCCAGATACGCCGGGCTTAATGTTGATGTACCTCTGGAAAGTGATGTTTACATGCCGGCGACGTCACTGACGGATATCATAGTACAGTGGGTTAAGGACAACTGGGGTTGTGCCGCATAGATACGTCTCGGTCGCTGCTGGCAATTCTATTTGTCTGCTGTTTGCCCTGGTCAGACATTGTTGGTTTACCCACAAATCGCATACTAGAGAGGGCATGTTACCTATGTGGGAAATCAATGTTTTACACAATTCCATCATGTGGCATATCATACAGATAACTTTAATCATCCCCTACAAATCTAAGCAGGCCCTTTCCACTCCTATATCCGCTGAGAGTTCCCTGCACAGAGGCTGCAAGCTCTGGGCCCTCGGTGTTCCAGCTCCACTTCGCTTCTTCGACGGGGATATCTTGGAACTTTCCAGCCCGTGTCAGCTGCAAGATATCTTTGATTGTGTTCTCCTTGAGCTGCGGGTTCTTGTCGCCCCATCGGCTCACCCAGAACCCATCAAACACAAGGTTCTTGAAAATCAAAAGCCCCGATGGCAGAGCAACAGGCTGCTTCGACATGGCACCATACGTGACCATGTGCGAGCCCGGAGCCAGGACTTTGGCCAATGCGGTTGCATTCTTCCCACCTACGCAGTTCAGAGCCAGCCGGATGGGCTCCTTTCCATGCCGAGTGAGCTCCTTGACAATGTTTCTGAATTCGCCGGAAAGCAGCTCAGACTCTGTGACCACCGCAGTCGCTCCAAGATCTTTCAGCTCCTGCTTCAGCTCCTCCGTCTCCTCTGGCGTCTTCCTCTCACGAACAACATTCAGCGTCTTGATGCCCCACTCCTTCCCAAGCTGGATAGCCGCGCGCCCAACGCCGCTATTCGCACCATTCTGAATCAGCCATTCCTCTCCGGCGCGCATCCAATCCCAGTCGCAAAAATCCTTGATCATCCGATACGCGGTAACGGGGTTCACACTCACAGTGCTGACCTGCAGCGGAGACAGCCCCGTTTGGTCTTCAATCTTGATCAATTGCGACTCATCCAGTTGCGCGTGTGTCCGCCAGGTACCCTGCCCTGTACGCTTCATAATCACCCAGTCACCCTTGGAAAGACTCTTGACATCGGACCCGGTCGCGATAACTTCAAACGCGCCCTCATTTCCGGCAATTGCAGAGGGCTCCTGTGTACCGAGTGTCGTCTCAAATGGAGGCTTGCTCGGGTACACACCCTGTATTTGATTCACATCGGCGGGGTTCAATGGCGCGGCGAGGAGACGGAGGTTCACTTGGGTTCCGTGAGGAGCAGAAATCGAGTGCTTGTGCAATCTGAGCATTATCAGCAATGCTGCTTTTTGAAAATATGGAATTGGTTTGCTCACTGAATAACATCCCTTGGCTCGCCATATTTAGAATAGACGAGCGCTTTGGCCTGTGTATATCCATACGCCGAGATATATCTCCGGCCCTCGAAGCATGTATTCGGGAACCGGGTTTGACGTGCGATAGCGGCGGCGACGGGGGTAAAGGGCAGGGAAACGGCGGACTTTGGGATAGAAACTCGCGTCGCCGATCGGGCAACGCAGCGTGAGAACATTGTGACTGATGTTGGACTTTGATTGTGATTGAGAAATCAATTGTCGGGGGAAGTTTTGAGAGCTTGACGGCGGATGACGTCGATCTCTTGCCCCTCGGGCCGACGGAGCTCTGCAAGCTGTCGACTTGAAGGCTGGAGCAGCCCTTCACCAAGAAACATCAAAAATTAGTACTCTCTCATAATCTAGAATAATCGCTCAAGATGGTGTATATATAGGGTACCCCGTGAGGATTTAGCCCATAATAACTTACACGTGGTATGTACACAGGAATATATAGTGCGCTCGACTCCATGAAGATTGTGATAAAGAGTAGTAAATCCAATCCAATTACCGCCCGAGTTATCTACTCTTTAACTATGCTTGAAGCAAGCCCCTAATTAAAACGATGCTCGTGATGTGATAGTCGCAGGATGAGTAGGATTTACTACTATTCACAGTACTTAATAACGCACGGACCATTCGCAGCATCCAGAATTCGACCTCCGCAATAATGCCAGTTCGCTCTCGCGCAAACAACCCCCAGTCTAAATGTCCCTCCTGTTGGAAGCTGAGAAAATAGTCGCCAACCAGAGCTGTCACGTCGCCCTAAATGCTCTCATAACCCCTCTGCGCCGTAACGCCGGTCGATGGCAAGACCAGGTGAAAGATGCGGATATCCGCCGGGAACAAGGTATGCTCTCCGTGGAGCGCGCGACTTTTCGACTAATTGTCAAGGAACCCCGAAATCCAGACTAGACGGCCGCTTGATTGCATTCAAGGATAACATCTGCACTCGCGACCTGCCCACAACATGTGCTTCGAAAAGCCTCGAGACCTTTACAAGCCCATTCAACGCGACGGTCGTCGAACAACTGGAGAAAGCTGGGGCCATTGTCGCTGGAAAAACAAACTTAGATGAGTTTGGTATGGGGTCACATTCAATCCATTCGCATTTCGGACCGGTCAAGAGCGCACGATGCGGAGATGCAGGCCACCTTTCGGCCGGAGGAAGTTCTGGTGGGAGCGCAGTTGCTGTCGCTACAGACCAATGCTATTCGTATGTGCTGTGCCTGTTGCTACGTGTCGCCTCTAATTATGAATAGTGCGTTAGGGACGGACACTGGTGGATCTGTCCGCCTTCCTGCTGCGTATACAGGGATAGTTGGATTCAAGCCGTCCTACGGGCTAGTCTCTCGATGGGGCGTTGTCGCATACGCAAACTCGCTGGATACAGTTGGGATTCTTGCGAAGCGGACTTCAGTAGTCAGGGATGTCTTCGGTATGCTTACTCACATCTCCGGCTGGCGGGCACTGATCGATGACAGGCATCCTGAACCAGCATGACCCTCAGGACTCAACAAGCCTTCCTCCATCGTCACGTTCTCGAATAGCATCGAAACTAAATCTCTCCTCCCGACCTGTCTCCCCTTCCCTCCGAATCGGCGTTCCCCTCGAATATAACACATGCGAACTTGCCCCTGCCGTCCGACGGGCATGGTATCGCTCATTAGAGCACATGCGCCGGCAAGGTCATACCATCCACCCCGTCTCTCTTCCAATGACAAACTCAGCATTGTCAGCATACTATATACTCGCCCCTGCTGAGGCATCCTCCAACCTGGCAAAATACGATGGCGTACGATACGGGACGCAAACCGCTGGCCGCGATAGCGACGAGGACAAATCGGAAAGCTATCTCTACGCGAAAACAAGAGGCAAAGGCTTCGGCTCCGAGGTCAAGCGACGGATCATGCTCGGCGCATTCAGCCTCAGCGCCGACGCCATTGACAACTACTTCCTCCAGGCCCAGCGCATCCGACGCCTTGTCCGGCATGACTTTGACGCGGTGTTCAGAGCGGAGCACCCGCTGTCTGCATCCAGCGCTGCACAGCAAATCGAACCAGCCGGTGTCGATGTCCTCATCTGCCCGACTGCGCCTTCTCCGCCGCCGAGTATATCGGATTTCACAGGCTCTAGTGAAGTAAAGTCATCACTGGATGCCTATGTCAATGATGTCTTCACGGTGCCTGCGAGCTTGGCTGGTCTCCCGGCTATATCCGTTCCTGTATCGGGGAGGCGCGATGGCGATGGGCATACAGAAGGGGATCTCGCGGGGATTCAGGTAGTCGGCCAGTATGGTGACGATGAGCTTGTCTTGAAAGTAGGGGAGCTGCTGGAAGGGCATGGGATATAACTTATGTACTGTATGATCAAGGTGGACCGGACAGCTAAAAGTATCGTAAACAAACCAACCCTGTTATATGGTATAGAAGATGAAAATCTACTGTACACCCCAACCCCATTCCTGCTCCGTGTGATGCTCCAGATAAGTGTACATAAAGGCGAATTAAAAACTAAACTAGAGTAAAAGAAGACGTCGAGATAGACCCGCAACTCAAACTCCGTTCATTGGAGTATCCTCTGGCTCCGGAACGTCGGGGGCCGCATTCGGCGTACTCGTAGCACCGATGCTCAACACATCCTCAAAGCCCGCGGCGGCACTGGTCGTATCCTGATCCGCAAGCTTGATGGCAGTGCCGCCCACAGGAACAGGCGCCGTAGCCAGCGCAGAGTCGTACGCCGCACCGACGCCGTTTTTGAGGACATCCGTGCCGCCTACGGCACCACTACCAGAGCCGTCCATCTCGGCATTGTTGACAACGTCGCTGCCGTCATCAGCATCGCCCCAAACGAGCATAGCCTCGACCTCGTCGACGATATCTGCAATGATGTCTTCGACGATTTGTTCATTGAAGCGCTCTCCTATGCCCCGGACGGGTTCGCCAGTTTCCGTGTGTGGCGGAGGGCCGTACCACCACGGCCCCTGGAAGCGGCATTCGACGGCACCGCCGCCGTAGCAGCTGACAGCTGGATAATAGCCAATCATGCCGTCGTCGGCATTTTCTCGCTCGCCGAGCCCGAGATTGTTGGTGCCATTGGCGAGTCTAGAAGCCGGCGGTAAAAAGGCGTATAGTTCCTTGAATGGGGTTCCCATTTTCACACCGTTTTTGTATATCGTGATGCTCGAGTCGGGTAATGTGCGTAGAGATGCATCCTCCGCATTTAGTGGCGATGGCGGACCGAATGCTGGGGTTTCTTTGAGGTTGAAGGCGTAGTCACGCAACTGTTTGGTGGGGAAGACGTTGGATTGTTGCCAGCAAAAGTCATTCTTGTAGTGGAAGGGGATGCGATCACGGATGAGATTTGGCGCTAAAGGAGGCTCGTGCTTCGCGTCCGATGCTGGATCGTATGTTCCTTCCACAACCTTCTTCTGAAGTGAGAGAGGTGGGAGAGTTATGAGCATGCCGATAACGTCGCCTTCGCGGATTGATTCGCCCTTTGGGAAGAAGTATTCGCATCGCATTCGGTTGACAACTTCACCGTTCACATCGCGGATGCCATACCCATAACAATCAACGCCAACGTTGACATCGAGATCTGCCTCTCGTCGCGCAAACCCGAGACGTATGTGACCTCTTGCCGGCAGACTAGGCTTCGTGTTTCCATTCAAAGGTGCTGCTGCATCTGGTTCATTCATCACACCACTTATGATCCGAGCTTCATAATAATAACTCCCTTCGCGCGCGCATACGTTAGCACGCGCTGTGTGCCATGGATCACTGGTAGTCACGGCCAGAGCGTCCTTGGAAAATAGAATCGCAGCGGGGGAGTCTTCAAAGCTAAATCGAGCGTGGTGTGGAGGAACATCCGTCTGCCGGTACTTAATATGCGGGAACCCAGTATCAGCAATGGCATAGGTATAGCGAAACCCGTTTTTATTCGTGAGCTTGTCAACAACTTCATAGAAATCCCAACTCCGCCCCAGAACACCAGACATTTTTCGAACTGCGAAATTCAATTGGCGAAATGGCGGCGGTAGTAGATCCGACGCCTTCGGTTCTCCAACTGCTATCGGCCTTAGAATGGTAAGGTCTGAGCTCGGAATCGCGGTATTATGCACAGTAACTGCTTTTTTCTTAGGTGGTGGACCTTCCTGATCTAACCCCTTTGCCTCTCTTTTCTTTCGACTGTCGCGTTTGTTACGTTTCGACCTTGCACCATCCGCTTGACCCGACGTGGTGGCCGACGGCGCTGGCGAAGATCGTACATTCCCGTCCAATAGAGGTCCATTCGGAAGACCGGTCAGTGTAGGGTTCAGGACGGGGGAATTGATGCTGGAAGACGGAGCAGGCGATCCGGCTGCGTGCGTAGACGCCATCTTACAGGGACACAGAACAGTACTCGGGGTTTTGCGGCGGCGGCCTAGGGGCCTGTTCAGCGGCGCGTGGTAGATAGCTCTTGCGACGAGCGTAATCGGTAGTTGCGCGGAGAGAGTGAGGTTGTCATACGGAGTGCGCAAAGACGTGAACAATGTGGTTGAGACAACTATGGTGACTCAATTATAGAGCTGCAGCTGCCGGTAGGTGAGCAAATGATGGGATGCAGGTAAGGGAAAGAGCAAAGCAACCTACCGTGGAGAGGGTGTTTTGGATGCGGAGCAGCGGAGGAAGCTTTTGGAGGGAAAGCCGCAACATCAGGGCGGACAGAGAGGATAAATCCGGCAGAAAACTACTGATCAACGATATGGAGCGGAGATAGGAGGGGTACAAAGGCGGTGACAGCGATAAGCCCGCCAGAAAAAAAGTCCAATTGAAAAAAAAAGATCACATGATCTAGAAATTTACACACATTGACGGCTTCAACCGAGAAGTTAGTTACTGCGCTTGCCTCAACGGACAAGAGATACCGGCCCTGTGACAACCCGGCTTAGGGAATCAGTTGTCCCGATTCCCCAGAACAAAAAGAAAGCCCACCATGCCAAAGGCCACATCCTCTCGCGCCGCCGCTGCTGGCCACCGACACAACCCTCTCGCCGAGGACATTTTGAGTACGGGCCACCTACGAACGCACCCTAGCAAGAAGGATAAGCGCAAATCGAGGGCGGAACAGGAGCAAGATAATTCAGAGCGCTTCGTCGACGCAAAAACCTCGCGCAAAATTCTGCAGATTGGGCAAGAGCTTGCCGATGAAGATGCCGCCGAACAGAACGCCGCGCGGGTGGTAGACGCGGGGCGGGGGAATTCGGCATTCAATTTTGAGTCTCGATTTGAGGATGAAGAGGTCTATTCGGATGACGATGGGAAATTCAACGAAGAACAATGGGATGATGAGGAAGAGGTCGAGGAAGTCGTACGTTTACCAACTATCTTAGCATACTGTGCATCTCTAACAAGCACAGGAGGTTGATCCGAATGATCTCGACATGTTCCACAAGTTTGTTCCCAGAGGCGAGGAGGATCCGATCTTTAACCCTCGTGGCACCGACACCGGTGGCCAGACTACAAACCTCGCAGATCTCATTCTGGAAAAGATCGCAGAGCACGAAGCGAAGCAGGCGGGACACACTGGGCCTATGATTCAAGGTGGAGGCCTGCCAGAAGATGCTGTTCAAATACCAGCAAAGGCTATAGAAGTATACGAGAAGTGGGTGCTCTCAGATCGGGGTCCATGCTGGTACTAACCGGGTATAGGGTTGGCATGATCTTGTCGCGATACAAGTCCGGGCCTCTCCCAAAGCCATTCAAAATTCTCCCTACCGTTTCGAACTGGCAGACTCTCCTTTCAATCACCCGCCCCGAGTCGTGGACTGCCAACGCTGTATACGCTGGAACGCGGATCTTCATCTCGCACAAACCGATTGTTGCGCAGGAGTTTATCTCGACAGTATTGCTTGAGCGGGTGCGTGAGGAAATATTCGAGACGAAGAAGCTGAATGTGCATACATACAATGCGATGAAGAAGGCGCTCTACAAACCGGCTTGCTTCTTCAAAGGGCTGCTGTTCCCTCTGGTCTCTAGTGGAACATGCACTCTACGAGAAGCTCACATCGTTTCTTCTGTGATTGCACGTGTCTCCATCCCCGTTCTACATTCAGCGGCTGCATTGCTTCGCATGTGTGACTTGGCCGCGGAGCAGTCAATGAAGTCATTGGAGAGCACTGGTGCCGTAAATGTTTTCATTCGAATCTTCCTGGAAAAGAAGTACGCTCTTCCGTACAAGGTTATTGATGCTCTGGTCTTTCATTTTCTGAGATTCCGCGCTGCCGACCCGGAGGATTCAATGACAGACGGACCCTCTCGTGACGCCAAAGCGTATAAACTGCCCGTGCTGTGGCATCAATCACTTTTGGTCTTCGCCCAGCGTTACCGAAACGACATCACCGAGGATCAGCGAGAAGCTCTCCTGGATTTGCTGCTCGTCCGTGGACACAAAGATATCGGGCCTGAAGTCAGGCGTGAACTGTTAGCCGGCAGAGGGCGCGGCGTCGTCGCCCCGGATCCGGAGATGCAAAACGCCCTTGACGCGGGAGATGATACGATGGACACCACCTTTTGAGTTTGAGGGTCATTTTGGGTTCTTTATCCTCGGTGCATGATTTTGGTTTTAAAAAAACGAGTCCGGATCGGCGTTGGTTGATTTCTTAATGCTTTATGATTTGCATATATTCCCAAACTCGAGACGTTTCTTGAATCGAACCATGTCCGTGATCTCGGTAAACACTGAAAGCAGATAATTTTGGCTAAACTAAATGGACTAATTCGTGGCAAGAAAGAAAGAGCAGGGGCACGGAAAATTCTATCAATCAAATCAAAACTGCCCATGTACTTGACAAGAAAATAGTGTTAAACAAGAGCGCCCGTAGAATTATTGGATAAATCTCCGGCGAGAACGTTATCCCCTTCAACCTTGCACCTGTCGGTTGCAATCTTGGCACCTCGCTCGACTCCTTTCGATTCCCCGCATTCTGCTGAGTGGGTCCTTGCCCCTGGTAAAGTGGTCGACCAGGACGAGCTGTTGTCTCGAAGACCTCCTTGTTTGCTTGAACTGATGTTCTGAGTAAGAGCTGTCTCTCAGGTGTCTTCTTTCCTGGTGTCTCTGTCGAGGAAAAGGCGTGGTTCTGGCCGTGATTTCAAAGTCAAGATGACCTCAAGAGTGTGGGTTCTCGCCTGGAACTGTGGTGCTCCTGGAGGCTGCATCCATTCGTGATTCCGCTCCTTATTATTATTGTTGAGGAGGGGCTCGGGGCTCCTTTTCAAAGCCCAGTGGCCCACCAACCACCCTCTTCGAATCAATTCTTGGTATCTTCACAAAGAGAAGCGAGGAACCCTGGGACAATAGTCTACCAATCCAAGGTTGAGACCGAGCCACTCCTGAAATCCCAGGGCATGAAACCAACTCCGTACAGACTCAAGAAACCCAAGGCAGCGGCGTAAATGGTTGCGACTCGCCGCCGACTGGAGTTCATCATGTTCGTGATCGATAATTTTAGAACGGCGTTCCGATATCTCCTCCGGAGTAAGCTGGTCGTGCCGGCAGTCGTCGGAAGATTATTGTGAGCAGGTGCCAATAATAGTCATCGTCATAGCTAGGTGTGGAGCTCTCGTTCTTGCGGGTCTCACACAGTCACACTCGCCTCGCCTCATCCAAAGCGCAGTGATGCAACTGTCTGGGTTCCACTGCATGTCGCAGGTTGAGGTCTGACACGCCGACTCAGGGGCCAAGAGGACTCAAGGAGAGGAGACGACGAGGAACTTGAAGATTGGAACGTGTATTTCAATACAGAAACGGCTGCCTTCGACAAATGAGTGTGGTATTCGTCAGCTTTGGTGGATTCCCCGTATTGCAGTAGTAATGTTACAATTACGTGGCTGAGGCCAGGACTCCGCCCCTTGCTGAAAGGAGTCCGCCTGAATTGACCACGCTGGCCTTTAAAGAGTCAACCAGCTCCCCCTCTGACCTCTTGCTCAGCACCTTCACCTTTTTATGAACAGCTGTCCTTTTCATCCTCTCCACACGTTGTTTCCCTCGGGAGTTGGTACCTGTGCCCCAACACATTATTTCACTGGCTGGGATCTGGCCTCTGGCTTCGGTCCCGTTATGACACCGTGTCCTTTGTCTTGATGACCTAGGCGAGACATCTCTCTCAACTCCATCAAACATTCCAGATTCATCGCATCTTCTGTGCTCCATATCATTGTCTCGAGTTGTTTGAATTATCAGACCGGTTGTCAAGCCAGTGAAAATGGAGGACTCTTTCACAGACTCTCTACCCTCTACTCCGTCTATGGAGGTTCCTGTGCTTACAGTTTCCCCCGCTGACACGTCTCTCCAATCGGAAGATGTCGAGGATGTGGAAGACGTGGAGATTGAGACAAAAACTGAGAAGAAGCCAGTGAAGAAGAGAAAGTCCTGGGGCCAGGAATTACCAGTTCCCAAGACAAATCTTCCTCCAAGGTACGTTGTATAGTCGTGTATTCTTCTGGCAAGCTCTTCTAACAGCTATCCAGGAAACGCGCCAAGACAGACGATGAGAAAGAACAGCGCCGCATTGAGCGAGTTCTTCGCAATCGTGCGGCTGCACAGACATCGCGTGAGCGTAAGAGATTAGAGATGGAGAAGCTGGAGAATGAAAAGATCCAAATGGAACAACAAAACCAGTTCCTTGTCCAGCGACTCGCCCAGATGGAAGCCGAGAACAATCGTCTGAGCCAGCAAGTCGCCCAACTATCAGCCGAGGTCCGGGGCTCCCGTCACAGTACCCCGAGGCCCACTTCCCCCGCCTCTGTATCACCTACTCTCACGCCCACTCTCTTCAAGCAAGAGGGGGATGAAATCTCCCTTGACCGAATCCCATTCCCGACACCCTCCGTTACCGATTACTCTCCTACTCTGAAGCCTTCCTCTCTGGCTGAGTCCTCCGACTTGACACAACATCCTGCAGCGGTGTTGTGTGACCTGCAGTGTCAGTCGGCGGACTCGAAGGAGATGGAAGTGCCCTCTCGCTTTTTGACCTCGGGAACCCTATCATCAAGCATGAGTCTACAAATGACCTTGCAGCTCCTCTTTCTGACGATGACTTCCGCCGCCTATTCGACAGTGATTCATCCCTTGAGCCAGATTCTTCAATCCTTGAAGACGGGTTCGCCTTTGGCGTTCTCGACGGAGGAGATTTATCGGCATTCTCATTTGATTCTATGGTTGATTTTGACACCGAGCCTGTCACCCTCGAAGACCTCGAGCAACCCAACAGCATTCCGGATCAGACTTCTTGCAAGATTGCTGGCTTGCAACCCAGCCATGGCGCGTCCACTACGCGATGCGACGGGCAGGGCATTGCAGCTGGCAGTTCGTGAGAGGTTCTCTCAGGAAGCAAGTTCGGTCGCCGTTGTTTCAGAGAGTCGATGGAGCTGGGAATCCTTATTGACCATGGCATCGGCGATAAATCTTCTTGAGAAGCCAGAACGAAGGAGAAGAATGTTGAGTGGTTTAAAGTCATTGCAAAGCGGTCGGCGCAGCGTTTCAGGGAAGCCTTATAAGATCATGCGGAGTTCACGGAGTTCAACCAAACCAAAGGAGGCGTTGACGTCTCGGCTGACGGGAAAGGGCTTTCAATAATTGTACATTAGCGTGTTCCAACATTACCAATTCAAAATCCCCATATGGATCATCCATTTGACATGGAAGCTACCGACCGTAGTCAAAATCAGCGCCCGTTCTGCATACACCGAGGCGGCCCTACTCACCCACTGGTAATTGGCCTTTCCAGCGCTTAGTACTCCGTACTAGAGGATTTATCCTACCACTAATTAAGGCTAAGATAAATAATCATGTAGTAACAGTGATAGTAGTGCATGGAAGAATGCTGCTAGGTTGCTGCAGTGGCTTTGTTAGTGCCTGCGCCCTGGGAAGGTAGATATATAATATGTAACCCAGCCAGATGACGTTGCCACCCAATCCCCTCATTCCCAAGTTCTAGAATTCGCTTTCTCTTCTGAACCCAACGACCTACAGTCGAGACCGCGTTTTTTTCTTTTCTTTATCTCCTGTTTTCAAAGCCGTCCCCATCTACTCCACATATCTGCTTTCTCAAATTATCCAAGATGGTTCGCAAAGATCCCATTTTCGAAGCCCGCACGAATGTGAAAGTGAGTCAGTCGTATCCGCCTAATCTCTGACCGACATCGCCTTTCGAATAGGCCTTCGCGGTCTGGTTAGATCAGTTCTAACTTATTCTTAAATTCAATAGCTTCATTCAAATCGCTTAAAGAAAGAGGCCGCCCGCGCGGAGGCCACCTTCAAGTCTGAGAAGGCCAAGGCTGATAAGGCAATGAAGAATCGCGAATTCCAGATCGCCCGTATCCACGCATCTTCCGCAGTCCGCGAGAAGCGACGACAAGTCTCTCTACGAGCGGAGGCCGCTCGTGCAGATGTTATCATAAACGAATTGAAAGCCGCGCAGAGTACTCGGGACACATCACGGACCCTTGCATTGGCCTCGCGGGGCCTGGACGCTGCGTCCAAAAGCGTCAACCTCGAGACATTGGTTTCACACGCCAACAACTTCCTCGCACGCTCGGAGGACTTTAAGATTGCTAGCAGCGCTATTGAGGATGTCGCTCAAGGTGTATCGATGCAAGAATATGGAGCGGAGGGCGAGGCCGATGTTGATCGCCTGATGGAGCAGCTTGCCGATGATGCAGGTGTAGACATGAGGCTCGCATTGGAGCAGGATACGGCACCGAAAGAGGATGTGAAGGATCAGACGAAGGTCGACGTAGACCTCGAGGACGGTCTAGGGGCAAGACTGCGAGCACTGCGGGCTGCGAATTGATCGGATGTCTCTCGTGTTGTCTCCGGTCGTTTACTTTTTTTTTTTTTAATTGTCCTTAACATCATGCTCTTATGTCTATTTTTCGGCGAACTATGGAGAAGCGCATAAAGATTGTTGGTTTGATGGGTCATAAGCTTGTATATAGTATCTGTTCCTTACGTCTATCTAGGTCCTTTTGGTAGCAAAAGCTACGATCACACTGCATTGATTCGTTTCTCATAAACAGTACGAGTTTGTGCGCTGTGATATTATAATTTAGTTCGCAAATTCTGTCAGCATATTTTACCGCTAGGCTATGAAGGAATAGCGTATCGTCGTGCCTTGTAAAAGGATATGGAAAGGACAGGGATCGTGAAGTTTTGACCCATGAAGCAATAATGAAATCTATATATAATTTTGTAACTCAGCCTTACAATAACAGCCCGGCTAGCTCAATCGGCAGAGCGTGAGACTCTTAATCTCAAGGTTGCGGGTTCAACCCCCGCGTTGGGCTCATTAATTTTTTCTCTCTATTTTCCTTTTATCTCCTTTCTCTGCACTCGATGATCTTACGAATAATGGAACACTTTTGACATTTTAACCATTGGAGATTACGTTCAAGCCAACAAAACGTGGTTGTTGAAATCCGCGCGCTGAGGGATGGCAACGCAGCAAACCTTAGCCGAGAGTCACTGAAGTCAAGGCCGCCTGAGCATCCGATCTACCTCTATTTCCTGACGAACCTCCTCCGACCTAAACCTTGGCAACGCCCGTTGCATGTCTACGCCATCGGGCACATGGATCACGCTCAGATGGAAAGGGCGGACTGAAGTTGACTTTGGAAACTGGAGTAATGGAAGACCAGACCTCGGACTTAATTAAACGGCAGTCAACAAAGAGCCGGCAAGCCGCATGCCTCAACTGCAGGAAAAGCAAGATTCGCTGTAACCGCAGTGAGAATGAAGAGCGGTGCGATAGATGCAGCCATTCTCATCTGGAGTGTGTCGTCCCGAACCACCACGTAGGCAGGCAGAAGGGGGTGAAGAAGTAAGCAACCCATTCTTTCCCAGTGTGAACGTACGCTGACACGACCCCGCAGTAAACGCAAAGGCCTGGAGAAAGCGCTGCACCAGATAGAGCAGGCAATCAAGCGGCCAAAGACAGATAACTCAACCGTGGAAGCTGCGCAAAAGCTCATAGCAAATCTTCAGGATTTGCTCAGCAACTCCCATTCGCAGCAGTCTCCGAACGACAGGGATGGTCTTTCTGAGGGACCCGACCAGACTGATCCCACTATCCTTCCGCGAGACTCTAATTCTGGTGAGAGCCTCGCCTTGGATGATGCGGAAAACCCTCTGCAATTGCTCGCTCGTGCATCTGATCTTCAGCTGTCTCCGAACGATGTCCGGGACCAGCCAACGTGGCCACTAATGGCACCTTCCAATCTGGCGATTCCTGTCGAAACTAGTGTGACTGCCGCAAGGTCATTTTTCGTACCGGTCAAGGCAAATCTAGACATCAGTCCTGATATGGACCCCATAGAAAATGGGCTTGTTACATTGCAGGAAGCCGAATCCCTATTTTCCTTGTATGTCGCGATATAAGCTGGGAATGCAGGAGCTCACTGTCTCTAGTTTCTACCAAAACCTTGCACATACAAGATGGGGCCTTGATCCATTTGTCCATACCGTGGATTTCGTCCGTTCGCATTCGGCTTTTCTTTTCACATCAATCATGGCAACAGCCGCCTTGTTTATGCCATCAGCTGCGGCCCTGTGTAAAAGATTATCAAAACACAGCAAGTCATTGGCAAACGAAGTTATAAAGTGGCGGCTTAGATCAGCAGAGATCGTGTTAGCCTTCATGGTCAACGTCCCGTGGATGGCACCAGGGTCGTGTTTAGGTGATGATGATGCCTGTTCGTACATTGCAATGGCGCTGGCAGTTGCACTGGACTTGTCTTTGAATAAAATAGTGCTGCCATCAACAGGCTTTGACGGCGGTCTCTCGAGAAGGCTTGCTAAAGCGGACTGTATCGACGCTAAAAGAGCCTTGCACATTGATGGATTTGATAGTGTTGATCCAACCTCTGACTGGGGCCGAAGGCTTCTACGACGTCGAGAGAGAATTTGGATCGCGCTCTTCGTTCTCGAGCGAGGGTGAGTCTCTACATTCGTTTTCTATACATATCTCACAACGGCGCAGTGTATGTCTGGCTCGCGGAAGAAACTATACTGTGCCGATCACTGCATTGATTGAAAATTGTGATCGCTGGCATGCAGCTGAGCTCGCGGACTCACGCGATGGCGCTATGAATTCGATGGCAGTACTCCGAAGGAACCTTGTGAGCTCCAAAAACCAATGACTAAGAATATCACTAACAATTACCAGGATGGGCTTTTTAGCCGCGTCAAAGCCAGCTGTGATAGCTACCAGACAAGTAGTACCGGGTCTGGGGCCGCGCAGTCGTGAGTTATCATCTTTCTATTCAAGTCATAAACTGACTGTGCAGAATCAAATCGATGATAGAGAGCTTTTATAATGAATGGTACGAAGCGTGGACCCCGGCTATAGGAGAAGGCCAGTGTAAGTCAAGTAAACAATAGGTAAAGGTCAGGCTAATATCTCATAGCACGCGCGCTGCCTCCATACGTGGAGATCCTGGTCACCCATACTATGCTTTCGACATATGGAGGCGTCATAAACCACCCGACAGCACCCGTGGAAGTCAAGCGATTTTTTCGGGCTGCTGGTCTTTCCTCAGCCCTCAATGTTATGCGCGCCGCTATCCAAGGAGAAGCAAGACTCAAATCAATGCCAAATAACACAGTCATCATGATATCGTTTGCTGCGTGCTCTGCACTAAGTCTCAGCGTAATGCCGACGGACAGCAAATCCAGCCTGGCCCCCAGTGTCCGACACCTCATTGAGGAAGCTGCTGGAGTCCTCGAGCGGATAGGAGCGACACCTAGCCATAGAAATGGGGCGTCGGTGCTATATGGGCGGTTTCTTCGTGAACTGATCCGACGTACGCCGGTCGCTCCCAACCAGGCCCAAACCGAACCTCAAGATCTACCACCAACAACTCTGAATGGATTCAACTCTATCCCGACAACAACACAAGACACGTTTGCGCCTTCACTATTTTGGTCAGAACCTCTGCAATTTTCCGCCATGTCTGACGACCAGATTATTGATGCTGTCAATCGCGCTGGAACCGCATTTGGAGCGAGCGTCCCTGATGTTCCACTCGACGATATGTTGAGCTGGGACTGGCTCGACATAAGCAACCCAGAATTCAATTTTTAAATAATACTCAATGCCTCTGCGCTCTTGTGTCCGTGACTGGCTGTTGGAACCCACTCAGGGATTCGGCACATCACCACGTCGGCGTCCAGAAGTAGCCCCGAGAGCCGAGGAGACCGACATTAAATAACGCGACGTCATGCAAAAGAATTCCCTCAAGCTCGCATTTTTCCACTGAAAGTCTACAATACCTGTTGATAAGCGGATATATCATAGCGCGACATGGCCACACTTAGAGTTTCAGCGCTAACACTGTCACGAAAAGCGACAAGCATCGCTCGGGTCCAGCTGGGCTTCCGTGCGTGCTATCAGAGAACATGCGGCCGACCATCTGCGTCAATTCCTCGCGCAAGATATTCTACTTCATCTACAACAATTGACCAACCGACACGGGCTCCTACAATTGACCGTGCTGCCTCGAAATTATTTAAAAATGCTGACGAAGCTGTGGCTGATCTCAAGAGCGGGTCAACCATCCTTAGTTCTGGCTTTGGTCTCTGTGGAGTTGCAGGTAGGGACTTCTCCTGCTAAATCGCTCCGGATTGGGCTTAATGTTGATAGATACACTTATCTCCGCAATTGGCCGTCGAGGGCCCGATAGAATTCACTCTCTAACTGCGGTTTCAAACAACGCTGGTGCGCCCGGAAAAGGGGGTCTTTCTACATTGACACACTCCGGCCAAGTAAACCGACTCATCATATCATACCTGGGAAATAACAAGGCATTGGAGAAGAAGTATCTTACAGGAAACATCGCGATCGAGCTGTGCCCTCAAGGAACTCTGGCAGAGCGCCTGCGCGCTGGAGGGGCAGGTATACCTGCTTTCTACACGGCTACTGGAGCTCGTATGTGGACCAGCCTCAATCCAGTTATTTGCTAACTGTGATTAGATACCTTCCTTCAGGACGGAAAAATCCCCGTACGTCTGGATGAATCAGGCAAGGTGTTAGAGCATGGCAAGCCTCGTGAAACGAGAGTGTTCAACAACAAGAAATACTTGATGGAAACTGCGCTTACTGGTGATGTTGCAATCCTCCGAGCGTGGAAGGCGGACGAGGCAGGAAACTGCGTCTTCCGGTATTTCGGCCCTTAGCATCTACTTATCACAGTGCTGACCAGTCTAGTTACACTACGAAAGCATTCGGCCCTATCATGGCCAAGGCAGCTTCCCTTACGATCGTTGAAGCAGAAAATATTGTTCCGGTTGGCTCCATCGACCCCAATGATGTTGACCTACCCGGAATTTTCGTGGACCGAATTGTCCCTGCAACTAGCGAGAAGCACATTGAGATTCTGAAGCTCCGCGAGGTCAAGACAGAAGGCTCAGAATCGCCGGCTCAGCCACCCGCCATACTCGAGCGAAACCGAATTGCAAAGAGAGCGGCCAAGGAGCTCAAACAAGGATACTATGTTAACCTGGGTGTCGGTGTGTACACCGGACCTCGTTCATGGGCGGTGCTAACATTAGTAGGAATTCCTACGCTTGCACCCGCAATGTTGCCAGAGGGAGTCAAAGTCTGGATTCAATCAGAGAATGGAATTCTCGGAATGGTAATTGCCTGCGTCAACTTTGTGTTCAATGTGAGCTAACCGGCGTAGGGCCCGTATCCGACCGAAGATGAGGTTGATCCGTATGTGCTCCATCGTTCACTTTACAACACATGCTAACCCCAACAGGGACATCATAAATGCCGGCAAAGAGACCGTCACATTGATGCCGGGTGCTGCCACCTTTGACAGCACCGAGTCATTCGGAATGATCCGAGGAGGACACGTCGATGTCTCAATCCTAGGCGTGAGTTCTCATATCCAAGCACTACGCTGTTGCGCTGACCACCAATCAGGCTCTGCAAGTGAGCGCCAACGGCGATCTAGCGAACTACATGATCCCCGGAAAAGTGTTTAAGGGGATGGGCGGAGCTATGGACCTGATATCCAACCCCGACCAGACCAAGATCGTCGTCGCCACCAGCCACACCGCAAAGGATGGCTCCCCCAAGATCGTGTCCGAGTGCGCACTTCCGCTGACTGGCGCAAACTGTGTTAGCACAATTATTACGGAACTGGTATGAAACCCGCACGAGTAGTGATGACTCTTGAAACTGATAAAAGGCAGTGCGTTTTCCAGGTTAATCGCAAGAAGGGTGAGCTCACTCTGACTGAGCTCGCGCCGGGCATAGAGGTCGAGCAGATCAAGGAGAAGACGGGGGCTCCGTTCCATATTGCGGAGCAATTGGCTGTTATGGAGTGATCTGATATAGATTGAGGTGTATATATACCCGTTCAATAAACTTACACATGTATGCATGTTTTGGTGAGCAAGTGAGAGCCGTAGGAAGTAAAAACGGGGGTGAACTTCGCTGCTCAAGGCCGGATGGCGGGGGGGGGGGGCCTTGTAATTATGTTCTCGATCCATTCGCAAGGTTTGCAATCGCTGGCATGATGGCATGCTTTTCTGGTGTCGTAAATCAATTGAACCTACCTACTTCCTAGCACTTGGCGTCTCGCTCTTTCTGGACGGTGACCAAGTATTACCATATAGGCAGGCATCTTGCATCCATAATACCGCACTCGTGAGTTGACTTTGCTTTGACCAACCACAAATATAAAATCCAGCGCTGCCAGCGCTGCCAGCCACGTCGCCACAACCGAACCGACGGCACGAATGCCATGAAAGCCCAAGAAAGGTGGCGCCTCTAGTGCCGATAAGCAAAGCACCCATCAGTCACAGAAGTCTGAGACATATCTTGGAAAATAGCCTATTCATGTTATTATTTGTTTGAATTGGGCAAGAAATTGGTCGTATCCCCAAGAGCCCGTGCTGCATAATCAGTTGGCCATGGCATCACATAGATGGCGTTTTTGACCATTGCTGTTCTTGGTGTCTGGCTTGACAATCAATCTTGCTTGAAGTGGGTTTGAGCGTGTGCGTGCTCCGCATACGCCTAGATCAACTAGTCAAAGTTAACACAGAAGCTGCCAGATCAGGTATACCAACCAGCAATTAAGTGAGGTGGATATTGACAACCAATAAACACCACTGTTTTGAGTCCAGTTATCCACACAGTCCCCATCTCGTTACTCCTTGAGAACTTGAGAAGCATGCTGGTGTCGGAGGGATTCCGACGTGACATCCGCCAAGCGTGTCACGTTGAGTTGTTGGGGCAAACAAAAAGCGAGAACCCGGGGAGGCAGGGAAAAGAGGCCACCCGGAGGAACCGGGCGGACCGGAGACAGAACTGCAAGGCGCACGGCGCTAGAAGTAGAGGCCGGTTACTGATCAATGGCGAATAATTGGATAACGATGGGTGTGTGGTCTCAGCTCCCCCGCCAACCGCATCTTGGCTTTGGGGTAAGCATCTGGGGAGTTGGCTTGGCCTCCGTCAAACGCGGGGTCAAGCAATTTCCCTAAGAGTCCAAGAGACGCCACGGCCAGCGATCGGCGACAGAAGTAAGGGCCGATCAGATCCCCTTTGAGCTGCTCACGTTGCTTTTTGTTGTCATTTCGTCTGACTTGCCTCCCCTCCTTTCCTCCTGCGTCTTTCGCTTCTCTCAATTGTCCCCTCTGCCCCAACCAGGTGCCGAGTTGGTTGTTTTCTTTCATTCCACTGCAACTATGGATATCAAACCCCAGACAGAGATGAGCGACGATGTCAAGGGGCAGGTCTTGAATGAGACAGGCGATTTCGAGGCTGAGCAGACGCTGACTCGGCGAATCCTGTTCAAGTTGGACACGAGGTAGCTCACAACAACCAGGACTGGTATATATGTGCTAACAGCGACCCAGAATCCTACCAATTCTCGCACTCCTCTTCTTATGCTCCTTTCTCGATCGAACCAACGTGGGAAATGCAAAAATCCTGGGTCTGGAAGACGACCTCAACATCACAAATGACCAATACGATATTGGACTGGCCGTTTTCTATCTCTTTTACATCCTGAGGTGCGCTGTTCTGACCCGATCGTGATACAGCACCCCTGTTCGCTGACGTGCTCTACAACCAGTGAGGTTCCGAGCAATTTGATCATCAAAAAGGCATCACCGAAGATTTGGCTCCCTGCGCTTACATTAGTTTGGGGTATTTTCACAATGTGCCTGGGATTTGTCCGCAATTTTGGCAGCTTTGTTGCAGTTCGTGTGCTTCTGGGAATTGCAGAGGGTGGATTACTACCTGGAATGGTATGTGCCTCATTCCGTGTTCGAGAACGCTCGCTTATTTGAGAAGGTGTTGTACCTTTCATCCTTTTATAGACGAGGTGACCTGGCTCTTCGGATTGGTTTGTTCTATACTGCTGCCTCACTATCAGGCGCTTTCGGGGGTATGCCGTTCCCTTCTTTTTTAGGTGTGCAGGCTAACGATTATCCACCAGGCCTTTTGGCTCGCGGTCTAGCAGAGATCGGCCCTAGGGGAGGTCTAGAAGGATGGCGCTGGATCATGATCATTGAAGGGCTCCTGGTAAGTGACCTTCCGCGCTTCGTTGAGCTACCTTTAATGGAGGCAACACAGACATTCGTATGCGGTGTCTCCAGCTACTTTGGTCTCCCCAATAGCCTCGAAACAGCTCCATTCTTGACCGAGGAAGAACGCAAGTTTGCATGCGAAAGGATCAGGCTTGACATCCCGTCTGCCCAGGGGTATACCTCCCTTAAGTTACCCGACGTCGGACAGAGCACTGATGAGGCGCAGGGCATTGGAAGATGAGAAAGACAGTTTTAGGTGGTCTGAAGTGCGGAGGGGACTTCTAGACCCGCAGATGTGGTTTTCGGCTACAGCGTACTTTGCTATTCTGTCTGGACTGTACTCATTTGGACTATTCGTAAGTTGCTCGCTCCATCGTGATGGCCAATTTCTGACGTTTAATGCTTAGCTCCCGACTATCATTGACGAAAGTGGATTTGCTTCGGATGCGAATCAAGTCCAGCTATGGACTGTGATTCCTTACGCCGTAGCCGCTGGTTTAACAGGTACAATTCTTTCACCTTGCCTTGATCTTGCTTTGCCCGTTAACATACTGTTTGCAGTTGTCGTGGCCTTCCTCTCTGACCGGCTAAAACTCCGAGGCGTCCTCATGCTTTTTACACTCCCTATCGCCATTGCTGGGTATGCTGCAATTGGAAACATCAGCGACGCACATATAAAGTACGGCATGACCTTCCTTATGGCGACAGGGATGTATGCCAGCGTCCCCTGTATCCTGGTCTGGAACTCAAACAACTCGGCGGGACATTATAAGCGGGCGACTACCTCAGGAATGCAGTTGGCGATTGCAAATTGTGGAGGATTTGTGGCTAGTACGCCACTCCCCCCTTCCCTTACCCTACACTGTTATGGACTAACGTTTGCCAGCCTTTATTTATCCCAACGAGGATAAGCCACAATATCACCGGGGCCATACGGTCGTGATGAGTTTGTTGATCTTTGCCTGGTTCATGTAAGTACTTTCCGCACGGCGTATCAGCTCACTAATGCGTGCAGGATCCTACTCAATGTCTTCTACTGCGCCAAGGTAAATAGAGACAAGAGGAACGGCAAATACGCCCAGTACGAGGGGTATAACGATGATCGCGATCCCAACTTTAAGATGGTGCTGTGATTTTGTGGTATATGACTTATGATTGATTCATGGATATGCTTTTTGGATATACTCTGGATTTATTTTCCCTGTGATGTCGGATTTTAGATAATGGTACAAATTATACGATGATTCGTCGCCGTCAGTATACTGCTTCCATACTAGTAGGTAAGGTTTCATTTTATCCACCTGACCCAGACTACGTTATTGCCTCCCAAAGGAAACACAGTGCGCTAACGACTTCTCCCAGCATGTCTGGTCGTCTATTTGGCACTGTGATAATTCCAGTTATTTAGTTAATTATCATGATGCTCTTCATCTCTCTTTCTGGCTTTGGCGCGGCTTCCACCTCTATTTTCTCTTCCACATTCGCTTCCATCTCTACCGCTGCAACTCTACTCCCTTCCCAACCACCAAAAACCAGCCCACCCTGCAGTATATTCCCCAACATAACCCACAACTTCTATGGCACCTCCACCAACGAAGGCCAAGGTCCAAACATCGCCTACAATTGCGGCAACCGCAGCCGCGTTCCCGGCGGTCTCGGAACCTACGTCAACCCCGTGACATTTGCATCTGCCCCGGCTGTCTTTCAGCGCTGCGAGATCATATATGACCCCTATTTACGAAAGTATCTACGGCATGATGACTACTGCAGTGACTGTGGTGATTGGAATGCGGGTCGTGTGGTGTGCATCAAGGTATGGATCGGAAGCGGTTGGTTGTGCGGGGACGGGATTGAGGAGATCGAGTGTCAGCGGAGCTTGATGGCCCCAGAAAGGTTGGATAGTATTGTTAGAAGCCCGAGAAGGGACCTAGAAGTTGACTGTATGTCCATGATACCTCATTTGCTGTCCTTGCGCTAACTTGATTTATAGCTACACCACTCTATGTCCCGGGTTTCGACAGGCCCTCAATTTGTAATGTGGATCACATTTACCCAGCATACTCGCTGGGGGATTATTGCTGATTTAAGATCATATGGGCATGAGTAAAGATGATAAATGGTCTTAACTCCGAGCGGCGTCGGAATAATAGTATTGTTTGGCTTGACCATGGCGTATCTCCGAGGCTTGGCTTGATACTGTGCGTATATATAGTGTATTCACGTGGTATTATCTCTAAGAAAAAGGTGTAAGAATTGTATGATGTTACACCAGGGCGAACGCCGAGGCCGAGTATACAAGTCTTGGCAATGGCTCATATTTCTTCGCTCGCTCGCAATCGTCTCGTATCTTGTTTCTCACAATCTCTGACTCATGCGCGGTGTGTGTAATTGTACAACATACACCCAAACGCATGTTATCTGGCTCTTTATATCTCTGCATATAAACTTATGTTCTTCTTATAGAGCCAAAAAGTAGCAGTCCCCAGCGCGCCGGAACCATGACTCAAGGCCCAGACTCACCCCCAACACCGCTTTACATTAGAGTCTTTGGAGAACTCGGCCTGATCTCCTTGTGGCATTCCCCACGCGATGCAAAATATTTATGCGCGCAGCGATTTGTCCGCTTTTTTGCATACGGGGGCTCGACGCTCGTGCTCGCCTCCTACCTGTCTGCGCTGGGCATTTCGGACGACCGTATCGGTCTGTTCATGACCCTGACGCTTGTTGGCGATGTTGCGATTAGCTTCTTTCTGACGCTCTTTGCGGACTCGATAGGCCGCCGTGCCGTATTGGCCTTGGGATCGGCGCTTATGGTGGGCAGTGGCGTTGTCTTTGGGCTTGTTGGGAATTTCTGGATATTGCTTGCTGCGGCGGTGCTGGGAGTTATTAGTCCGAGGTACGTCCTGTCTTTTTCATTGTTCTGTCTAATTTGAGAGACTTGCTTTTTATGATTCCGAAGCTGATCAGGCGAAGCGGCAACGAAATTGGTCCCTTCAAAGCAGTCGAGGAGTCATCGCTCGCGCACCTCACCCCTGATGCGCTCCTACGCGATATCCTTCTGTGGTATACCCTTCTCGGAACCGCGGGTGCCGCGCTTGGCGTGATGACCTGTGGTTGGGCGGTCAATCTGCTCCAGACGGAGAGGGGATGGGAGTTCATCCCTGCTTGCCGGGTTATCTTCTTTGCGTACGCGGGTATCGGAGCCGTGAAATTTCTCCTCTCCGTGACGATGAGCCAGAAAGTCGAGGCCGAGGTGAAGAAGAAGACTTCAAAGCGGGCGAGCCGAGAGGACAGTGAGGGCGAGGAGAGTGGTGAGACCCAGCCGTTGCTGGGAGATAGACCTGCAGAGCAGCAAGAACAGCAGCCTGAGCGGAAATCGGTCCTTGCGTTCCTCGGGGATCGAAAATTGGCGTCGCTTGTTATTCGTCTCTTTATCCTTTTCGGGGTGGACTCATTTGCCTCGGGGCTTGCTTCCTTGTGTGTTCCTTCCTCAAATCCTCCCCTAACGCCTCCCGTCAAGGGAGCTAACAATAAAACAGGACCTGGATGACGTACTTCTTCAAACGCAAATTTCTTCTTCCTGAAGGTACCCTCGGTTCAATCTTCTTCACAACATCCATCATCGCGGCGACATCAATGTTCATCGCAACCTCTCTCGCACGACGCATCGGCAATATTAAAACAATGGCCTTTACCCACCTCCCCTCGGCCCTCTGCCTAATGCTAATCCCCGTCCCCAACTCCCTTCCACTAGCGCTCACATTCCTCATCCTCCGCTCATGCAGTTCAAACATGGATTCGGCTCCGCGCTCGGCCTTTTTGGCTGCTGCACTGCCTGCGGATAAACGGACGGCAATTATGGGCTCCATCAACGTGGTAAAGACGTCGACGCAGAGTCTGGGGCCATTGATTACTGGTATCTTGGCGGATAGGGGCTTTTTTGGGGCATCGTTCATTCTTGCGGGGAGTCTGAAGGTGATGTATGATTTGGGAATCTTGGCTAGCTTTCTGGGTATGGAGAGAGAGAGAGAGAGAGAAAGGGAGGCAAGGAGTGAACAGCAGAGGCAGGAGGAGGCTTGACTGATAACCCGTCGCAGGTACCACTTATCTGACCTTTAAGACTTTGCACGGCTCGATTTTGGCGGTCGCAGTCAAAGAACAGTAGAAATAGGTACGGACGGTATGACACCCAAAGGGTCCGGTGGCCGGTGGCTATGCTGCACCCTAGCTCCCGGTGTTAATGACCTAGATATTTGAGACTCAGAGTACCAGAGCATATTTGTAATAAATAGAGTAATATAATACAGAGCACCCAGACATGAAGCAAACCGCATCGGCAACACGGCGCACACATTCAGGGATACGGGCAATAAGTCAATCGTGGAACGGGGATGTCGGAGGGCTTGCGTCCACAATGACAGTAGTGCTTCACTCACTCTTGCAGACTTACAGCTTTGCAGTCACAGAATCGAAGATTCACCTTAAGGCTGGCTAGCTGGCTGGCGCTGGCTCGAATCCATACCCAGGTAAGCATTGCATTAGGCTGCCCCTCCCCTCCTCTCTCTCCCTTTCGTGTGCTGTCATCCATGTTCTCGTCATCGAACTCCGTGATCGAGACCAGATACCATGGGGGAACCACCAATGCTCTTCTGGAGATAGATTCTTTACCCGGTTCACGATATTTCAAGAATGGAAAATAACAAATCAAAAAGTATAACTTACTCTGGTGGAATCGCTCGAGATGCCAATTTATTATGCAGGACCTCCAACGGGTCTTACTCTCATGGTCGAGACGATTCTAATCATAAGCCGGAGCTATGTCCTGCGCCTTGTGACTGTGAGAGTATCATCGTCACTTTCACCAAAAGTCTTGAACATGAGTGCGTGAGGAATTTAGAATTTGCCACCCGGAAGATATTGCTTTGATTAAGGGTCTGTACAGTGTCGGGCAGTATACCCACCATATTGTTTCAGATATGCACCAGTAATATGTACCCTGTGGACATATTGTCTTGCGTAAATTGCTTTGAAATGTCAACTGGAGCCGACCGCCGAAGATCGGCAAACGGAGGACAAAGTACAACGATAGGAACCAGTAACCAATGATCGCGAGACTTTTTTCCAGCAAAAAAGGGAAATTAATAGTCGGAGTGTACCCAACATCTATTCTATCAAACAAGCGGACACACGCACATGAATTCAAGGAGCACCAATAGTGGAGGCCTCCCAGAAAGCACAGCGACTAATCCCCAGCCGCTATGCAGGAAACAGGAAGGAAGGGGGGGGGGTCTCTAAGAAATGAAGACACATGGATAATATACTCAAGCAGTGTCGTAGGTGTAGCAAAGAGCATCACCGCGGGTGTTTAGCAGCTGTTCAAGGGTCGCGTCTCCGGCGATCGCACCAATATTCACAGTAAAGTCGAGCGTAACGTTTGTGCCGCTGTAGTCCATGGGCTCAATGGGGCCGCCGACCTGGTGCAGGCGGGTTTCGAGGTCCTGCTGTTGCCATTCCCAAAGAATGCGGTCGAGGTTGCCGTGGTGAAGATAGAAGAGGGGGTCTGAATGTGTATTTATTAAAAAAGAGAGAATATGGGCAACGGAGAAGGAACGATGAGGAGGATAGAAAGGAAGAACGTACCACCAGGACTCTCATATTGGTTCCCAATTGTCCCAAGGACACCACCGACACCAAAATGCCCGCTACCATGAATATTAGGCTCAGTGAAAGCGGGAATGTTCTCGAGGGCACGAGCGAACGAGGTATAGTCGGGCTGGCTCTGGACGTGATTGACCAGGCTCTGCTGGGCGAAAGTGTTCATGATCCATGGAATAAAATCACGCTTGAGACAGCCGCCACCAGCGTGATGCAGCTGGAACTTGTCGGCAGTGAAGGGACCCGTCGCGACGCAGCCACCGCCAGTGCGGCCGGTCAAATTGAACGGGTTATCAGCGGGATCGGTGATTTCAACATAGGCACCGTTGCCACCAAAACCGTGGCATTCATTGAAGATGTCACTTTCAAAAATGGCAGTGGACTCGATGTCGGTTGAGGCATCCAGCGACCAGTTCCAGTATCTGTGAGAAGACCCGTCGGTCAGCACCAAGCAATACAGGCCTTCTGCTCCACGGTAACCTACTCGCGATCTGCATCTGGGATCTTCCGAGGAGAACGAAAAAGTTGATTACTTACGGCTGGGCACCAGCATATCCACATTCCTCCCTCAGAGCCTTCTCGTAGGAAGCAACAAAGTATCGATGCCAGAGGGCGAAGTGACCCTGGAGAGATCTGTGATTAGTGGGATCGACAATGGGAGGATCGAATATGGATAAATGTCTTACCACCCAGTGGATACTTGGAGTCTGGTCGGAGTGAACAGCCTGGAAATCATCGAAGCGATTGGCGGCACCGTCTAGGCCAGAGATGGAGTCAACAGTCGTCAAGCACTGGACAGCATCGATGTACTCCTTCTTCTCCTGATGGCTCAGTTCTCTCCTACGGGGAAAAGTCAGCATTGACAATCAATTGGGAGTTAAAAGTGCTCAAATGAAGGGCTTACCATTCTTTGCGGACAGGGGGGTTACTACATGTTACGGCGGCACCCGACGCAAGTTGGAGGAACGCCAAAGAAACGAGAGGCTTGGCAAGACGCATCTTAAAACTTTGTCTGGAACACTTGGGCTATGTATGAGTGATGAGATTTCATTGCCACATGGGAGAAGCTCAGTCTTTAAGACAAAATTTCGTGTCCATTTGGGGGCTTCCCGACCACGACTTGTTCGGCATGAGCTTCGAAGCCCTAAGTCCGGCTTCGAGCCTTCGATGCAAGGCCAAGGATGGGCCAATGTGCTGCGAGTCAACTAGTCTGGACTAGCGCTGCATCGGCGAATTTGGCAATGAGATTTGGTCGTTCGGGGCCCACCTTAATATGCGAACGAAATATACGGAGTGGATACGTTAGTACGAGGAGATAAACCAGGTCCTCCAACGTCTGGTTCGGTCAACACCGGTGCCGCGGGGAAACTTGGTTCTCCAAAGAGATCCGGCGCCCGTGGAGTTTAGGTTCAGCCAGGATCTCCATTTTAAATGGCGATCTCCCAAGGTTGCATTATTTGGAGGAAGCGGCCTGAACTTTCATCTCCAGTCCGAGAGCGCCGAAGACTCGGGGACACCGTTGCTGTGCACAAACCAGGACCATGAAACACTGAAACAGTTGCCACCGATGCCAAGATCCTAGGGATTTGCCATGTATTTAGAAGCAGCAGCCACCAATCGAGATGGCAGTCGCCCGGCTGAGTGTTTGCAGTATATGTCGGCCGATTAGCCGAAGGTCGTGTTCGGAAGCTTCAACGCTGTTCTGTCGAGTCTCGACTTCAAGACAAGTCGTTGATGCACATGGTCGATGGAGCGTGGCGCTTGCCCAGTCTTCACTGACTCCTCAGAGTCCTCACAGAATAGCAAGAGAATGCAGTGGCTTGGCGAGAAGTAAAAGAGCTGCACAAGCTATCGTACACTCGGCGATTGTCACCATGGTCTGGATTCTGGGATTTGAGCTAACTGTCCTTGCATACCTTGCTAATGGCACATAATCAAAATCTCCAATGAATGGCGACCATTAGAAACTCAAATCCCGTTGTTCCATTTTAACAGCCGGGCTCAGGAGATTTTGCCGAACAGAGCCTTTGTGGACTTTTCTGTCGTCGTGTTTTCTGGAGACAAATAATAGAACACTGCTAGCAAATGCAGTCGTCTCGACATCGTCTGCTCGACTGAATCATGGCGTACATCACGGCTAACAACGGCTCGCTGCAGCCAATGTTCCTCATAGTCATGAGTCTATTGCTATTTCTCTCGACAGTCACTGTCTCACTACGGCTGTACTGCCGTATCTTCCGCGTTCACAAGATTGGTATTGATGACCATCTCATCGTGGCTGCGCTGGCGGTCACACTTGGGATGGGGGTCATGAATGGGTTTCATATCGCCATGGGCACAGGGTGCGTCGTTTCCCCCTGGCTATAGGTATTATATTGAGAGATTGACCCCTTTAGCCAGCATTTGGCCGATTTGGCGCCCGTCCTGGGCCAAGTTCTGGTCCCCACCCTGAAGCACTGGTATGCTTATCAGCTGGTCTACCCGATCACGGTCGGGCTTGTCAAGTTCAGCATCCTGGCGCAGTACTATCGGATTTTCGAGGTGCAGAACTTCAGAAGGCAGGTTATCGCGGTGGGCATATTAGTGACTGTGTACACGATCGTCTGTATTTTCGTAAATGTGAGCCTTCACCCTCATCCGTTATCTGGAAAATTGCTGACTGAATATAGGCCTTTGAGTGTCACAGCAAACCATGGCGAGCATGGGACCCTGCGTTCCCCGAGGGCTGCAATAACCTTCCAGCGACCTACTTTTCGACCGCTGCTATAACCATATTCACTGACCTGGTTATCCTGGTGATGCCTCTGCCGCAATTAATGAAGCTGAATCTGCACCGACGGAGAAAATGTACACTTACCTGCACGGTCCGCCTCAAACAACCGACGCTAATATGCTTCAGATGCCCTGATTGCAATCTTCCTAACAGGAACCTTTGCCTCCGCCGCGTCTATTGCTCGGCTCAATGCTCTCTACAAGTACACAGTGACAGAAGACGTATCGTACGACGCAGTCCAAGTAAGTGCAAGAGCCCGCTACACAAATCACCGAGTGAATGATTTCCGAACTAACCCTTTAGATCCTCCTCTGGTCCCAGATCGAAGTAAACGTCGCAATTATCTCCGCGTCCGCTCCCTCCCTCCGCCCCCTCTTCCATCGCATCTTCAAAGGATCTTCCTACGGCCGCCAGCGTCCCCCAACCCCCCCGTACGCCGGCTACGGAACTTACGGAAACGGCGAGTCGAACTTCCGCCGTACCCTTACCGGCGCCGGTACACACCACGGTGCAATCGAGCTAACATCCCGAGATGATGATGCATATGCGCGGAAGGGGCCAGGTGTCTTGAGATCGGCGTCCAATGCGCGGAAGGACACGGTCGATGACGAGAATAGTAGCCAGGAGCTGATCCTTGACCAGAATGCAAACATTACGAAGACGGTGGTTATCGAGATGACGAGTGAGAATCGGAGGTGATCACAGGTTTAGGAGGGTAAGGTAAGACGGAAGGATGTGCGAAGAAAAGAGAGGTTTTTTGTAGGTTGGCCGGTACTTAGAAGCGTTTCCGAATATATCGAAGGGCTTGTTAGACCTCCTTGTTTGGAACACGATTGATAATCTAGGATAGGGGTAATAACCATCTAATTAACTTGTGCACTTTAATGGTTGATCCGCAGCACATGCCATGGTAGAAATCTCTCGATCCGTGGTGTTGGCCCAGGAACGAAGCATCAGCTGCCGAGTCGTCGAGCTTAGCTCGAAAGCCAGCAGACATAAAAATATGGATCAAGCTGTTGAAGACCCGAATAAGAGCAGGATCTACCTGATGCACATAGATCAGCCATCGTGACATCGTGAACGGGCCGTGCAGGTGGAATCGAATGGATACGTCGATCGATGGGGAGTCTCGGGAGTCGGGGGGATGGACTCCTGGCCCTGGGAGTGGGTAGACTAACCAGGTTGAGCGAGCAGAAGCCTGACTCAGGTGTACGGGGGACGAACTGGACAAAAGGATAAAAACGTTTTTTAACTGTAAGGATACTTACTGTACACCGCCTATTCAACTGCTTGACTTGTAATTAGTAGGCCTCCCTAACCTTTAGTCCTTCCTCTTCCTGATATAATTATATAAAAATGCCTCGGCCATCTATTAACCTTGAGCCCTACAGAGAGGAGATCTCTCATCTCTATCGTACGAATGTTTCTCGTCAGGATATTGCTAAATTACTTTACAATCGATATGGCATCCAGGTTAGTGATGCGACCATCAAACTTCGTCTTCAAATATGGGGTATCCAGAAGGTGAATCGTACAGCATCAAAGGATACAGTTCTTCACGCACGAATCAAGGTTCTTATGTACCAGGTTGGCCTATCAGAGGTTGAAATACTTCATGTTCTGCGATGCGAAGGCTGGGATATTGAGGCTCGTACGTTGAAATATGTACGACACCAACTAGGACTTTATCGACGTACAACAAATACAGTTGCAGAGCAAGCAGAGGTTGATCGAGTACTAAATCAACTTCGTACGGACCTTGCCACAGGTCAAATTGAGGGCTACGGCCGGAGAATGCTTCATCAACATTTTAAGAATCAAGGATTCTTATTAGCCAGGTAAACTCTTTTTAATTTACTAGCAAATAAATACTAATATCTTATACTAGAGATCGACTATTCTCTTTATATAAAGAGCTTGCACCTGCTGCCGTACAACAACGCTTTCAGGATCTTCAACGTCATCGTGGAGCCTATATTACACCTGGGCCAAATTTTATCTGGTCAATTGATGGCTATCTTAAGCTGTCCCCGTACGGTATTAAGATATATGCAGCAATTGATGCATATTCTCGCTATATTATCTGGATATATATTGGCATTAGCTCTCGTACAGCAGTTAGTGTGCTCCGACAGTTCCTTGATACACTTGAGGTCACACAGCAGCAGCCTCGCTTCATACGATCTGATCGTGGTACGGAGACAATTCTTCTTGCTGAAGCACAGCATAAGCTACAGCAGTCTCTCCACCCAGAAATCCATATTAGAGACTGTTATTTGTACGGTACAAGTACAGCTAATCAGCGGATTGAGGCATGGTGGCTTCAACTAACACGTGGGATGCTGTTTCGATATCGGGTAAGTATATACTCTTCTCTTCTACCTCGTATGATAACTAACTAAGTACTTAGGAATACTTTCAAGGCCTTCAAGAGGAGGGGAACTTCTCCCCTGATAACCTTAGCGACCAGATTGCTCTGTACGCAATCTACATGCCAGTTCTTCGAGTTCAGATTGGAACCTTCGTACGTACATGGAACCAGCACTCTATTCGCAAACAACCAAATCGTCCACATCTTATGCCTGGGAAGCCATATATGAACTATAATTTCCCAGCAACTGGTATTGAGAACCAGGGAATTCAGTTTAATATGGACTTATTTAAGCGCCTACAAGATGACGTACAAGACTGGGATATTGATGAATATCTACCTCCAGAAACATATTCTTGGACTCGAAACCAGCTACTACAGCTATTGTACGATCCCCAACAACCACCACCTGTTGCTGGAGATCATGTGCTTACTCCATTTCGTACGATCTATCTGGAGCTTCGTTCAAGGATTCAGGTTCATATTCAGGCTGGATCCCAGCCAATTCTCCAACTATCTCAACCTCCAACTGGGGCCTTTAATTGGGATCCACGATGGAATAGGGAGGAAGATCTTGAGCTTGTACAAGAGGTTGATGTGGAGTATGATCAGGATCAAGTGGAACTAGAGAACTAGTGTAGAAAAATTTTATATATTCTTGACCACTTCTTCACCGCTACTTTCCTCTATATATGTATCCACCCTACTCTGGGTAAAAAAGAACAGATAGATAAAAACTTCTTTCTCTTATGCATTGTACGAAGCCAGGATCTATCCCAGATGGGGTGGAAGTACTTGATCTTACTATTTCTTCTTCCCCTTCCCCTTCACCAAGCCCTCAAAAGGCTAATCAAATCTTTGCCACACCTTTATCTCAACCAAAACGCTTTAATCAATACACTACAGCGTCTGAGCAGTATCGTCAAGACTCAATTCTTCGTACAAGAACCCAGCAGCAGCTTGGAAAGCTTAATAAGGTCTTGTACACTTCTGGATTATACAGCAATGGGAGAATAATGGGGTACTACAGCCTATATCTGTGAATAACTCAAGTATTAAACCTTACCTTTACTTTATTTTTATTACTAATTATAATATATAGAGAGTACTATTGCCTATATCCAACCAGTACCAGTCTTATCATACAAGGACTTTATTAAGCGCTGCTTGATTAAAGAGTTTGGATCGTACACGGTACAGGAGACAGATAGCTTACATCTTGCTATAGAGGTTAAGGGGCTACATCCTGGGCCAATCTATCTTCTAGACTCGTACGATGGCCCACAATCGGCAAATGAGATCCTCCAGCATTTTGATTTGAAGAAGGGAATACATGTGGTTATTCTTCAAACTCTTCCTCCAATCTCGCCAGAAGCAGAGATAACAGTCAAAAAAAAAAAAAACCACCACCCATACGAGCTCCAGCTGTCCGAACCCCGTCCATCTAAGCCCCCTCCATCCGAGCTCCTAAGATCAAACAAGAAGCAAAGGTTAAGCTAGAGCCCAAGATTAAGCAGGAGACTAGCCCCGTACGAAGTATCTCCCGGAAACGGTCCTTCTCTATTGCACTAAAAGAGGCCTATACCAAAGCTTCAGACGAGGCTACCAACAGCACGCATCCAGTCAAGTCAGAGCCAGGCCGTACGACAACAACCCCTGGCTCTGAAGAGGAGGAGGTTATTAATGCAAACCTTCAGGAACTATTAGATTCACTATCAACTCCTAAAGAAGAGGATGGGGTGGCATACCGTACAAGGAGGCGCCATGTCCTTCAACAGGAAGATATTGACCGTTCTGCAGAGTTTGGGATCCCAATCCTAGCTAAGCGCGAAGGTTCAACCTAGGGGAGAGCTCGTACAGAGAGCTTCAACGCTCGACGGATGGCTGACTGTCGCAAGCTTCAACGCTCGACTGTGGTGGAATCGATGGCTCGTACGGAGAGCTTCAACGCTTGACTGAATTACTGTTTTACTTTGTACCTAAAGAGAAAGTGAATGAAGTTCTTCACAGCCATGTACATGGCTTGGTAAGGTGGCTTGCCTTTAGTATTCTGTTGCCAATTCACCAGTGACTAAGTCATAACATAAAGTAGAAACTCCTCACCTTTCAACTCACTTTTCCTCAACATCTTCCTCACCATCAACACCAGCAGCAGCAGCAGCAGCAGCAGCAACAACAACAACAACAACAACAACAACAACAACAACAATGGCGTACGAGCTTATCTTACCCCTTCAACCTCTCCTTCCTGATCTGGAAAAGCATTTGCTAACTTCTTCTCGTACGAGACGCTCGATTCCCCGCGTTGGGAATCAAGCGTCTTGTACGAAGCCTGCAGTCTCCGCCCCAACACCAACACTGTCAACGTGCCCACTCATCGCCCGATGAGCCTGGCCGAGCTGCAGATGCTTTTCACTCGCATGTACGCTAGCACTCCACCAGGACAGCACCCTGTCCTCCCTATCCAGGGTCATACACTTGCAGAGTACGTGAAAAATGATGTACAAGAGCGCTTGCTGGCCCTTCCAGGGCAGGGTGTGGCTTTTACCTCTGGCAAGGTCAATGCCCATCAGATTCATAGCAAGAGAGACTCGTACATTAACGCCTTGCTCATCCAGTCGAGGGGGGTAGTCTCTGCCCAGCCTTGACGTCGCTGGCACGACGTACAAGGCTGGACTACCTTCCCTGAATGTCGCCGGGTTCCAGGCTTCTTCGAGGGATGCTGCGCCAACTGTAAATGGCCGGACAAGGCACTCCAGTGCTCCCTTCAAGGTCAAGCTGGCGGTCACGTACAACCTGCAATTGGTGGTCAACCTGGGGGGATTCAAGGACATCAAGGGCAAGCTCGTCGTCTAATCAACTTAGACCCAGAGGAGGGTGATGAGCTGGAAAATCCAATCAACTTGGATTCGGACGAGGGAGAAGAGGGCAATCCAATTGTCCTATAAGGTACGTACATCATTTTATTATGTCTCTATGTTTTCAAGCATCAGAACAGGCTTGGTAAGTATAATCAGGTACGTGGATTTCTCTTCGCCTAGTTGTACGGGCCCTGTGTACAACACTCGAGCGAGACTTGCACCTCTACGTTGGTGCTCGGGACAAGTAACCACTTGGTGAAACTAAGCAAGTCATCTTGTACGTAATCAACTAGTTCTAATGGAGTTTTGCTGGCAGAATCCTAGCGCTTACAGTTAAAAACGTTTTTATCCTTTTGTCCCGATCGTCCCCCGTACAGGTACTCCAGGCTCCAGGTTCCACCCGTGACCCCTGAGCAATCAAGGGCACATCTTCGCAATGGCCGAAATATTTTCGAGAGTCAATCCAGGAAGGAGCGCCTGCCAACCATAATGCTGTATTAAAATAGTACATACTACTACTACTAGTATTAACACTTTTACGAGCCATGACTCAGTTGGACTTTTAACCTCGCAGCAAATCAAAACTAAGGGTATCATAGCCATCAAAACAACCGTTAAGAATCCTACGTAGAGCCGTACCCTCGCCTCGCAGAAATCCAGGCCGAGTGCCGCGGAACTGGTGGGAGGGGTTCAGTATGGGTATGGATATTCCGGTACCGTATGGGCGAGGCAGCAGGGTCAAATGCAGAGAATGACTCCAGCTGTGTGCCTGCGTTGTACTTTTTGGATGCTAAGATGTCAATCCTGATCGATTTGAGCATTAGGTTCTTGTGTTTCGTTCATACGCAGAGTTTGAAAGGACTCACAGCATCACGAGCGGGAAAAGGCATTCCATCGTATACGCGAACCGGTCGATTTGCCCAGCCACTGTGGTCGCAGATTGTGATGTGACCTGCCAAGAGTATGTCACCGCGCGGGTGATGCCGATAAAACACAGGCTTGCGACCCGGATTTCAGTCGTGCGAAGGAGGAACCGGAAGACGTGTCTTGTGGAGGAGAGCTTTGGGGAGACACGGTAGGCATTGTGCAAGAGTCGGATGAGGAAAAAGGAGCTCCAAGTCTCGACGAGGGCGATGGCTGTAAAGTAGCCGACATGGAGGTGGCCAATTCGGTGTTGGTAAGGACCGGTTGAATTTAGAGTACTGGAACCGCTATTGATTTCTAGAACCCTGAAGACGAGGATTGCGATGCGAAGGGAGAGTAAGGCAACCATGAAAAACCAGAATACGCCGAGAAAAATCTTGCGTGATGTGTCGCGGAGGGTGTGAATCAAGATTTGATAGCTGTAGAAAGAGAGACCGGCCTCTTGAACCTGTTTCAGAGGAAATGGGTAAGTTCATGGTGTCGGTTGTAGGGGTGATAGCATTACAAGCCAAAAGATATCAGCAATGCCACTGGCGGCAGCTCTGTTCCGGGTCGCATGGTCGGTGTAAAAGGCGTAGTAGCAAGCACCGTTGGCTATGGCGCAGGAGACAGACACGACAATCGGGATATAGGTCAATGGGCTGGGTCTTGCGATAAAAATCGCCCAAATGCCCACAAACGTGACAAACAGGCCGATGCTGCTCAAAATGGACCAGCTCAACTCAAAATAAGTCGCCATCGACACGTAGGGATCATTGTCGTCCATGTTTGCTGGTTGTCAGGCCCCCGGTCGTCGCCTGTGCTGGACACGGGGTCGAGATTTGTCGAACTCATGCGGTAACAAAGTTGCAAGAGCCACGAAGGGAGGATTGAGGTCAGAGACTTTCGAGATTTTTGAGATTGAGTTCCTGGGGAAATTTCGGAGTTGATGCGGAGGTGAAACACTGGTCGTGTGTTGACCCATATCCCCGCAAAATCTCATTGATGGAGAGGCCAAGTCCGTCGAAGCCTAATTCCACATCCTGGTCGCCGCAGTCGAATCAATAGCAGAGGCTCCAAGTCCAGGAATTGAACCCGGTTGCTGGGCAGGAAGCCTTGTTCGAAAAGAGACTCTCTCTCCGTCCATCACCAATGGCATGATGCTTCGGTTCGTGCTGTCTGAGGCGGGAGAATGACGGGTATTACTCCGAGGCCCGAACAGAATCTTGACTCTGACTCTCAGACTCTGGGATCTCCAGACTCACCGGCTCTGTGCACGAGTCGCCGAATTGGGCTACTGTTTATGAATATGGAGTATTTAGCAGACATTATTTGCTTGTCGAGCACTGCCCACTTCGCGGTTGTCTTCGTGCCTGAGTTCGAAGTTCTTTTTTTCGTGCGCACAGAAAAGGAGCGAGGGAATAAGGTTTTGCTGTGTCTCAGCGACCGAGATGAGCAAGCGTTTTCCCATGCTTTAAAATTTTCCGAGCCCCCTTGCTAGTTAGCTGCGGTGGCGAGGCCGGAGTGTTTCCTCTTTCTCGAGGCATGATGAATGAGAGTCTCCGCTCGACAAGTATCGCCTGGTTTTGCGAAGAGTCCACACGAGGACCAAGCTCAGATGGAAGAACGGTTCATCGGCTAATTCATGATCTCGCTCCAAGTCGCTCGTGGGCTCCCAAATGCTTGGACAGCACTAGCCGTGGCTGGGCGAATCCTTCCGTGTACGTACTGCCGCGTCAGCGACTGAGCGTTGGATGAAAACCCCCCTCTCAATAACAGAATTAGTCGAGGACTCGAAGGGCGTTGGCAGCCTGGACTCTGGAGAGAGATTCAGGAGAAAGCGTGGCCACGCGCGGCTTGAGCCGCCTGCCAGAAAAGGCGCTTCTCCACTCTGTCCACGGTTCACCACGCGCAAACGCTCCTCGGATCAGACGCTATTTCTAGGCATGGCGTTTTAGACAGCCTCTTGCACAACAATCGCTACTTGAGGCTTTCGCTGGGCGCATTGGCTCTAGCATCATTGATTGGCACGCTCTTGCCGCTGCCCTGGCTAATTTTGGACCATGCCATCAGACTGACCGATGGTCTTCTTCAATGAGGCTGCTGAGACTCATATGTTCTCCCTCGTTCTTTCACAAATTTATAAAGCAACCACAATTCCTGGGCTTATCCAGCAAAGCTCATATCAGTTGCGGGATTTCTTATATTCTCTACAACTTACACAGTTGGCTAGCTAATCTATCAGATGTCCGTCAACTTCATTGCGAAACATTAAGCTCACTCCTTGGTAGCACAATGTACCTCAAATCTCTCCTCGCAACCCTTGCCTTGGCTTCTCTTGCCATGGCGCAGTGTGAGTTCTCTCAACCGTTAAAGAACCTCCAACGGGATATCTCAGCGCTAATCTCCTTCTTGGTCAGATGATGATCCTTGCGGGAGTGCAAAAACCTGCATCTCTCGAATTGCCCTCACAAGGAATTCTTCCCCATGATTGGTTCCTGCGAGATGGGAGATGACGGAGAGCCCTCATGTTGCGTTGATTTCTATTGTGCTTAGGACTTTTGCCAGTGAGTGGTGGTGGTGTTGTTGTTGTTGTCAGGGCTTATCCAATCTTAGGCTTGACGTATCTTATATGAACCCTCAAACGCAGAAGCTGATGGAATTATCCTTACCTCTACTTCCTTCGCCCTCTCTACGTTTTAACTCCGGTTTCTTCTCCCGGTGGCTCTTCTTCGATTGATCCCTCTGCTACCTCTCTGCACCAAAGTGATGAGGATGAAGAAGCGGGCAAAGTTCAGGCCGCCACGACTCCAACCTTAGCAGCAACGAGGCTGTCTCCTTTCTAGTTCTGTATAGCCTTCACCCGAGATAGCCAGATCGAATCAGTCAAGTTGAGAAAACCGTTACTCTGACGTACCACCAAGATGGAATAAGCAACGAGACGCAAATCAAAACCGCAGAAAAATCGCAAATCCATAAAGCTCAGTCCTTTTCTTCGAAAGGGCTCGCCTCTTCCAGTCTTCGAATAAACTCCTGCTCAACCATCCGCACACTAGGCTGATGGAGTGTGGAAAGCTGTTTGAGATGTTTCTCGTTGAACCTTGTCCGCATCCTCCCAAAATTTACTCTTCAATTCTTTGCAGCCCAAATCTTCAGGTTATAATGAGTTCCTGGCCATCAACATCGGTCGTTCTTTTCCTGCCAAACGTGACGGACAGCCCAGTTCATGTCTGTACGAATAAGGTGGCTCGCAGGTGGACATGCCAACGCTCGCGATCGCTCAATTTGATTAAGGCTGAGCTGTTTGTTGTGCTTGCAGTAGCTTGCACGTGGTGATTAATCTGAGGCCAGTTTCGGATGTCAGATGAACTCACCCTCCACGGCAGGCGGCCCAGACACGACTACCCACTATATTTAAGAATTGTCTTTCTCCCACTCACCCACGCATGAGCTTGCTCCGCCATCAAGTCTCATCACGAAAAATAATATTCTCTCTTGGAGGGCGACGAACTGGGCCAGCCAACCAGGAGAAGTCTTCTCGCGTTGTGTAACTAAGTTCTACCTCAAACAAAAGGATCAGGCAGCTGTATCAGGATACAGCAGCCAAAGTAAGTAGACAATATGGAAGTGTTTCATAGACAGCAAAATTGCCTTGGTGGATCATTCCTACCTTAGGCAAAGCTTTCGATCGCATATAGAATACGAGCGGGCAAATTACCCTTGAGAGAAGGCTCACAGGCTTTCTTTCTTTAGCTTGGTAAAGGAACAGATGAAACATGGGGATATTGGTTACAAGCCCTCTATAATCTCTCCATCAGCCTGGCGTGATAGATGTAGTTCATAATGCGGCTCATGCAACCATGACTTGTCTGACTAAATATTCGTGTGCTGCTAAGATGCGGGCTTGTTACTATTATAAAGGTACAAGCTGAGATAGGTGTCTATTTAATGTGGTTAATATATCTGCTTAAACAAGTGATATAACATATAGGCCAACAGATGCAGGCGACTTTGATAACTATGATTGTCTACGGTTTTTTTGTGCGCCACAGCGCGGTGGAGAAAAGGTCCAGTTTGGGAAGTGCTTGATGATAGCTTTCAGCAGTAGCTTTCGGCAGAAATCCCATGAAACACGTGCCTCTAGTTCCATTGCAGCGGAGGCCACAAAGAGCACGGAAACCAGGAGACTCTACTTCTGATGGAAGTTTGGGACAAGATAGGGAGGGCCTTATATGTTTCGGAGCTATCGACTACCTTTAAGCAATGAGATCACGGGGTTAACAGAGAGACAACATTGATGATGCCCATGCGTTTCCAGCATCTATTCGATGTCTTCTTTTGAGGGTGAGTCACTGGCTGCCGTTTTTGGCGCTGTAAGCTTCCTGGATATGTCTTGAACTGCCCAGAATGCCAATATTGACCGCACCCTGGTGGTAGATACACAACAAGCAAAACTTGGCCTATATGCGGTGTGTGCGAAGGAAAGCATGGGTTTGCACTCTTATCCGTGGATGGCGCTTTGCGGATTTATGTTAGTTCGCTTTAAACGCCAATGAAAAAGCAAGACCGTCGTTGGACTTGATATTGGAGGCGACCATCGACGTAATGCTTGCCAAAGAATTTTGCGCAAGTTGCGTGCTCAACGATCGAGCAAGATGCGATTACAAATTCGGAACTCGGGCGTCCGACGAACGAGTCGGTCCCACAAATCCACCATGGCAACGATGGGAAGTTTAGGCCAAATGAGATGCCGATGTGCATGAAAAAGAAAGGAGTCTTAGGATCTGCTTTCGGCCATTTCGGGGAGTTGTAGATATCGCTTGAGAAAAGCATACGCACTAGCTCTTCGTTTGTTGGAGGTGGGTTTGGCGTTGGACGCCTCATGAGCGCCGCTGGGCGCAATCGTCTACTGAGTTGGATGACATTCGTTCTGCGACCGAAACATATATTGATGGTCGAGATGATAAGGCTTCAATTCTTAGACGTTAGCAATATCCTGCCCGTTGCGAACAACCCCGGTGACGAATGCATGTTTTCGAAGAGCGCCGAGTACATAGCCGTGCCCGAAAACCTTTGTCTTATTAGTCTGTCAGATGCCTTTTCTGCCCAGCTGAGAAGTAAATCTTGCAGCATGGAAGCACGGGCTGTGACAACACATTGGGCATTCGCCCGATTCATCTTGGCAACACCTTTCTTTCGGCTGACGAGAAAAAGACTTTCTGTTTGACATAAGGCTTTTCGGAGATCTTAGGCTGACCGAGCCGTCACAACAAAGGAAATCGATCACTCATGGCAAGCACCTGTCCGCCTACTACAACCCCAGGGCGCGAAATAGGCGCTCTGTTTCAGCCTCATGACTCATTGCTGCAAATATTGACCGTTGCCTATTTGTGGAAAGTCGTCGCCGTTTTCGTTGGGATTAAGCAAGGATCTCCCTGTTTTTCCTGAGGCCTGGCCAGGCTGGGCCAAGGCGAAGTGGGTGACCACACAGCCAATTCTGATGTGGGGAGGAGATTTCCGATGCTCCTGCATGGTCGATCCTGTTCGCATCAGTACAATATCGTCAGAAGGCTAAGCCGTTTCCTCCAACTGTCAGTGTCATCAATGATCAGAAAGAATAATCTTACAAGAATGATTACAACGCTGGAGGCTGATAATGTTCGGGGCGTTGGCGATTTTGAGGCAGGTAGTTCCCCAACACGCCAAACTAGCAGGGTTGGGTAAAAAGTACCAAGTCTGACCTGCTGTTTGGTTGGCCCACCACCATGCTGTGACACGCTCCTTTGACCTGAAAGAGCCATACCACATTGTGCATTTGGAGGCGCCGACTGCTGAAAGAGATTGAGCTAGGAGTTGGGGCACCGGTGTCTCTTTGGCTTGAATGGACAAATCACCCCGCGGGTACTTTCGATCCACAGACCAGAAAAGGGAGTGCGAACGCCTGCGCGATGTGGTACACAGAATGGATTCTTTGATAAAGCGAGGGCCAAGCGGAAAAGTCGAGAATATTACAGTGCATCTTCCGCAGTTGTTGAGAGCGAAAACGAGTGATAGTAGATACCATAACTAGGGCCTGTCTTTGTGAGACGAGATTGTGGCGCTATTAAAGGCGTCGTGGGACATTGCTTGGTACCATACGTACTTCGTACTACTGTACTAGTACGTAGCCCCGTGTTCCCTGTTAGGCTGTTCCTTAAATTGGCGGGAGACCAGTTCTCGCAGACAGCGGAGCACTTGTCGCGCGGGTGCTCCCCGATTGGATGGTCGGACGGGCTGATGTCATTGTGTTCCGTGTGCCTGAAGGGACGTGTAGATTTTCTGCTTCGGTTTCTCGAACTGTTACTAGACAGGGTTGATGGTGACACGAGATTGACTTGCGGTGTCTGGTTTCGCGAAAGCCCATCGAGCTAGAGACTTGGAATGATAGTGACTTGCGACTCGTGGTATGCCAAATCTGCCGCCGTTGAGTCACTTGCTTTTCCTGGGATATCAGCCTGTTGTCTGTAGATCAATCTTGATCTCCAAGCCAGACGTCGTCGTCGTTGAATCGGCTTTAGAGCCGGCTAATGTTCGGAAATACCGTTCCCTGGCCATTTTCGTCCCGTTTGTAGCCTTGGTTGACCTATAATCGCTCGTCGCTGGCTGCACGCGTGGGTTTTCTGATCATGGGGTATGTTGGAGGTCTCTTGGTGGTGTTGTTTGCTGCAAAGTGGGGTGACCAACGAAGATCACTGGGAGTGTCATCATTTGATTTTGGGCGCTTGAAGGAACCCACTCGAGGAGATCAGATGGAGAAATCCAAATGATAAGTCGCGAACCGAGGGTAACACGATGATGGACTCGATGAAGTTCAAGACGCAGGCAGACGAAGGGGAAATAGCAAAGAGAGGAGTGATCCAACGCGGCGGGAAAGCAGCGGTAAGCCATCCTCCACTCTTACATCCACCCATCGATCCATCGTCCCATCTGCATCCTCTTCGATCTTCTTATCCACCTGCAACCCATGAATCAGGCTTTCCACTTGCCAATCGCACCCGTCATATTGCCCAAGTCTAACTTGGTCATCGCTGCCCAATTTTTTCTATACCTACCAGCGCCGGGCGTGCGCTATTGCGCTCCGGATTTGCAGCCGTGGCCAAAGTCGGAGAGTTGGGAAAGCCAATGACACTCATACCATTTATCCCGGCAGGCTGTCACAGGGCTCCGAAGCAACCGAACTGGAACTACGTGTTCCCTGTCACAGCATCAGGCTTCCTGCCTGCGCCGCTGAAAGCCTGTTTTAGACCACCCTCAACCAATCGTGTGGCTCAGCAACGAATGGAGATGTTTCGAATGTGAAATTATCCCTCCGGCACATGTTGCAGCGGGAGCCTATTTCCTTTGGAGCCTTGGACGGGGAAGCCCTCCTCACTACCACGCGTGTGGTTGGTACCGATCAGACGGGAGGAGCCCTCCGCGGTACAGAACATTGGAGGGGCATCCGCTCGATTTGTTTTTTTTTTTCTTCTAATTTTTTACCCTTTATTTCATGGCTCTCACTGATCATTCTGCATCGCCTTCGATGATGGCTGTGTCGACATACAAAGCAGGTACGCGCCCTCCTTCTGGGACTGCTCATCACAAAAATCTTTCCACTCTCCCTAGGCTCGCATCGCTTGCTTCTTCGCCAAAACCTCCTCTTGCACAACTTGACGCCAAACCTGTCACTTGACATACCTTCTCCTCCTACCTATACAACGTATAGTCGAGAACGTCGATTACAACTTTAGACACCATGGATAAGAGCCACCCCAACGGAGCAAAGGCGGCAGGCAAGACCGAGACACGCGGCCTCGCACATTATCAAGCCGAATGGGAGTCAATCCACAATAACATGGTTCGGCAAATCAAAGAAATTAAGGGTAAAGTCTTCTATTTCCAAGCTTTGGAGCATAGCATCCTGACAGTTGGTGGTATAGAGAAAGAAGCGCGAGAGGCGGAGCTCGCAAAGCAGCCACTCCAGCAACCTCGAAAATAACCAATGGGACTATGGAACACACATTTGCGGAGTCTACTGGTGCAATTTTTTTGGAAGTTTGGATTCGGACCACTTGAGCGTTGACTCGTTTATGATATCCTCATTCGTTTTATCAAGTCTGCGATTTTCTTTCTTCGGGGTTATAGAATGAAACTGTTCGCTTTTTTTTTAGCATGGGTATAAGGCCAGCATGAAATAATTGCAGCTACAGGCTCTTGCTGTGGTTACGAGTAAGTTCGCTGCAGATAAACGACTTTTAGACCTGTTCTACTGGGCACACTCCACCTCCGATTATTGGACGTATCGCATCTTCCAAGCCAAGGGTAGATGCATACCAGTGTGAAGGTACTTGGCGCTAGTTCTACTAAGTATTGGAGAAACTGGGCCTACTCCGCTCTCCATTTGCCGTTGTGAGGTCATATTTTCACTAATTCCAGCATAACAGAGGCCATCTTTTCTGACGAACTCGAACTCCACTCACCACTTCATCAAAATCAGCACGCAATATTCCTGCACACTTTGCATGAATCACAGTGCTTCATCCAAGACTAACAGCCAGATGATTCAACGGTTTATAACCGGCTGATACTAATAAAATCCATTCTGGATTCAAAGAGACTCCAATTCCTAACATGGCACGATAAATCTTACTTTCTTCGCCCCCGAATGAACCTCACATCTCTCCATATCATCACGAAAAACAGGCCGATAGACTATTAACAAGCTGAGACTCAGGCCACTTTCCGCCTGACACAATCCTCCGATCCCAACCACCACCCCCCATCGAACCCGCACAGCACGCCATCGCCGTGAGGCAGCGGGAAAAAAAAAAAAACAGGGACCCGAAAAAGCAACTATAAACGCTCACTTTGACAGGCCATTACGATTGGCCCGTGCATCTCAGAAAGGCAAAGAAGTGGTTGCCAGTTCTCGTACGACAGGAACCATATCCCACGTGGAAGCTGGGGGATCCCTGCTTGCAGACCTCGCTATTCACAGACCACTGCAACCTTGGAGCTACCGATTACTCATTCGGGTAATCTCGATGAGAGAGGTTTAACTCTGTTGTCCTATACGCTGAGAGAAGCTATGAGGGCCCACGAGGCGCTTCCCATTCCACGCCTTCAGGGATCCGCTGACGCATGTGGGCGTTCTCGATCATTCAGGGATGGCGGTGACACGACAGGACCTTTATTATGCGCAGCGATCCGATGTGTTGCGCATCTTTGATCAACCATGAGAGAATATGCTCATTTGACAATCGAGAATCCTTTGGCGGGAGACCAATCTACACAGCTCGGCTGAAGCCGCCCGATCGGCCCGGACACTGTTGAAGCTGAGAACAGAGATTAATAACCATGACTCGCAAGCTGCGAATTGGAAACTGCACGGCTAGGCCTTGCCGCTCATTGATTGGAGAATCGCGATCGGACACCGCTCGCTAACCGATATTCCTTGATATAGTGTCTGCAGGATAGCGGCGACAGAATCTGCATGCATGATAAACTTGATCACGATCAGAGTATTGACTGTCTCTGCTCGCAAGGCATCTCACCGCTACGCTGGACACAGTATTAGCATGTCAAAGCCTCATGGTCTTCAGAGGAAGATGCCTGAGCTGAGGTGAACCTGTCGCCTTAGTCCCGCCATTTCCACTCGACCACGCTTCTCGATAACGCAAGAACAATTATCTGACACATTGGGAGATGGCGGCCTTGACTTTGTCTAGCGCGGCTAGCCTGGAGTACTCATAGGTATTGTCTTGTTGGATGCCAATCCGACGAAGTATCTTGCTATTGCAATTCCAAGGTCTCCCACACAGAGCACAGAGTCGACAGCCTTATAGGAGACTTGTAATTTATTCAGCACCACTTCACTAATACTGAATGTCCCTCGGAGCGAACTTCAATCTTTCGTTATTGTCAGTTGCCCGCACGGCCGCTTGCCATTCATCCTCCTAGTTGCTACATTGCTTCACCTTGTCGTTTTCTTTGATTACGCTAGTCGACAGCAACATCACGGACCGGCCATATATTCCAAGTTCATTATTTTGGGCCTGTCAATATGGCCCCTGCTTTGAAAATGCAGGAAGATCTTGAGAGAGCCACATGCGTCAAAGCCCATTTCGTCAGTAGCGCCTGGATGACCAACGGCGTAACTAATATCAAGCCACGCAATCATGGTCTGAGCTAGATTCATATCGCTAGCCCCGTTGAAGGAGAACTAAGCTGCGATTGGCTCGAGTTTTGTGGAAACACATTTCCAGGAGCCTCGGAGTTAAAAAGGTGTACAGGCCAGGCGTTAGAGAGGTACATTTTCCAGACAAAGCCTGTTTTCTTCTTTTCTAACATGTTCTATGTAGTACCTCTGTCCTCTAACCACGCTACAAACCTAAGCGCCTGAATACCATGGAGGATAATTGTAAGGCTCACAGCCCCGTTTTCCGAGCACACAATACCCTCATACCCTCGGCCTCAAGAATTCGCGGAGGCAGCTGGGCAAAGGACTGAAGCACACCTCGATCAGGAGTGTCGTCGTGAAGTAGGACTGCGATTAGGAGTGGCTATCGAGCGTGGAAACACACTAGGGAAGCCACGGCATACTCCGTATAATGGGAAAGGAACCGTGGCTTTTACCTTGCTTGACAGGCCGTGAACACTAGTACCCCTCAAGCTCATAGCTAGCATAGATGAACGGTCCAGCGCCCTTGTAATCATTCTGCGCGAGCGGAACGGAGATGTAATACTATGAGATTCCTTAGCATACAAGCTTTGAGAAGAGAGCAAAAAAAGCAAAAAAAAAATAGAAAAAAAAACTTACCTCGAACGTCCCATTACTCCCTAAACTCCCCACCTGTACCGTCCCCTCCCAATTCAACGTACCATTGGCATTCGTCGAAATAAACTCCCTCTTCAATGTCTCATACCCATTTCGGGCAACCTTTCCATACTCCTTTTCCTTCAGAAACCCTTTTCGGATCCCACGCAGCAGTCCATACGTGAACATCGCCGACCCGCTGCTCTCAATGTAGTTCCGGGGATCGCTCGGGTAAGGAGGATCCATGATAAGCCACCAGCCTCCAGAGGAAGGGTCTTGCGATTCTTTGACTGCAGCCGCGAGGGATTGGAAGCGCTCGACGTTGCGGGTGTAGCCTGGGTGGGATGTGGGGAAGTAGTCGAGCATTTCGACGAGCGACATGAAGTACCAGCCCACTGCGCGGTCCCAAACGTGAGGCGATGCGCCGGTGACAGGGTCTATTCTCATCGTCAGTCGACTGGATTAAGGAACACGGATACAAGAAGGGTGATTTTGGGGGGATATCGAAAAGGAAGAGGAGAAAGCAAAGGAAAGAGACGCACCAGCCCAGACAGCAACCCCACTCGCATCATACCCATGGAACAACAGCCCCGTCTCGGAATCACGCGTGTGCTCCTCAATCAAATCATACTGGAGGATAATATCATCCCACGCGGTGGTGTTCGCAGGCTGGAACCACGCCGTGTACTGGGTATAAAAGTTGCTGGCCATATAGATCCCATCCAACCACATCTGGTCGGGGTACGTGGGCCGCCGATGCCAGAACCCGCCGTCTGGATTCCTGGGAGTGTAGTCTAGCTGGTGGCGCAGGTTGTCCGCGGCGATCTTGTACTTGTTCTCGCCGGTCACGGACCATAGCCAGAGGAAGTTGAGGCCGATGCGGATGTCGTCGAGGGACAATGTGGTGGTTGTGGGGACAACGAAAGAGCCGTCGTCGTTGAGGATCCCGTCGATTTGGGTCTTGATGTAGTTGAAATAGACTGGGTTCGAGGTTTTGTTGTAGGCGAGTTCGACGCCTGTGTAGAGGACAGCATAGGCGTAGTTTCGGGAATATGTTACGCCTTTGCTGAGGAATGATTCGGAGAGGTGCTCGGTATAGTTGGCTTTGGACGGGGCTGCTGCGGCGGTAGTAGAAACTGCCGAAGCTGCGAGGAGGGCGGCCTTTGCGAAGAATGAGACGCCCATTGTGCCTGGTTCTGGTTGCTGGTTTCGATCGAGATGAGGGCTGTATTAAGAGGCGAGAAAGGCTGGGCAAGCCGGGCTTTTATCCCCATTTTTAGGCCATATTCTCCGGATATTTGCTTGTTTCGAGTTTGATGAAGGATGGCCGGGCGATCGGCGAAGCATGCGCGTACAGTACAACGTTGTACTATAGACGGAGAAATTATGACCACTCCTCCCCCGCGTCGGAAGAATTCCTCCGGAATATAGCTTCGCTGTGGCTTGGCAAACTTAGCATCTTCAGGAAAATGGAGAATGTGGGGAATCTAGTCAATCGCGGTAATGGTGGATAAATGCGAATGCCGATTGCCCTGTAAACTTTAGCTCGGAGTTCTAGAAGTCTCCTGGTAAAGATCCGGTGGGAAATCTGCAAGGAAGCCTGCGGCAAGTCATTCATAAATCATAATATATAGTATCATACAAGTTAGTGACGAAGGCTGACTTGAGTCCCGTTGTAAGAGGACAGGGTCAGCGTCAGTTTCTCTTCCCATGGGCCAGGGTCGCGGCTTTCTAACGCAGAGTATCTCTGGGCAATACGCGTGGTGACATAAGATGCTTCAGTCAGTGCATACTGCTGGCCCACACAAATGCGAGGTCCTCCATTGAAGGGAAGATATTCCCATCCAGGGCGAAGATCCTCCCACCGTTCAGGGCGGAAGTCGTCAGCATCAGCGCCGTAAAAGTCCTTGCGACGATGCATCGCCCATGTACTGTACCCCACAGCAGTACCCTTGGGCACAAAAACCGGCGACCGACCATCTGGACCACCACCGACGGGGATGATGGTGTCCTTGATGGCAGTTCGTGAATTGAGAGGGACAACTGGGAAGAGACGAAGAGCTGTCGAGGTTAGTTAATGCTAATGATTGAAAAATCCAATGGCAAAGGGCGGACTTACTTTCGTTGATACACCATTTGAGATACTTTAAATTTCGTAGTTCCTCGTACGTTGGGGCTCGGCCGTCCAACGTCGCGATCTCTTCTTGCAATCTGGCCCATATCCTTGGGTTCTTTGCTAGCATGAAAAACATGTTGCTCAATAGCGAGGCGGTCGTATCACGGCCTGCTAGGAGGACATTCATGAGCTCGTCCCGGATTCGAGTTCGGTCACTAGTTTGCTGCGCCAAGCCATTCAGGAACAGATACCTTCGGCTCTCTTCCTCGTCGGCACCTTTCTCCTCGTCGTGTTTCTCCCGTACTCTCATGGCCTTGTCGACGAACTGCTCAACCATCTTGTGGCAAGTCTCGTTGGCCTCCTTGGCTTTCTGATCACGATTCAGAAACATTAGTGGGCCAAAACGAGAGTTTGTGACTATGTTCTCTAGTGAATAGTTGAAAGCCTCCGAGAAGTCAGGTTCAGTATCTACCACTTGAGACAGGCGCTTCTTAAGACTGTGAACGTTGTGGCCGAAGAGAAACTCGGTAGCAGAGTCGATGGTAAAGCCGAAGAATAATTCCTGAAGATCAACAGTACTGCCGTCCGTGGGGATCAGGGCGAACAGGTCTTCCATTAACTCCTCAAAAATGTCAAGATGAGCGACCTGTTCCTTGATAAAGTTGGGCCGGATCATGTGGCGAGAGCGAGCCCAGTCCTCTCCGTCAGTAGTAAAGATACCATGACCCAGAAGCGAGCCAAAGACTTGAAGCCTGTCTCCCATGCTGTAGTCGTTGAATTTGAGAGACAGAATGGTCTTGACGTTCTCGGGCTCCCGGGTTAGAATTATGGGGTCCGTGATCCGTTGTGCCCTGAATGTATTGCCATATGTTTGGTAGCGTAGGACATTGGTTTCAAGGATCTTGCGCTCTTTGGCTGTCTTGAGGTTGAGCCAGAGTCTGTCGAGCGCGAAGAAGGGGTCATATTTCGGCAGAGCGGGGATCGGGCCGCATCCATGATGTTTAGCAAACCGATACCGATGCCATTTCTGATGAATGGAAGTGAGAAAGTAGAACAGGAGGAAAGCAGCTCCCGTGTATAACGCGATGGAACCGCGGACGGTCTCAACAGGGCTGAAAATGTCAAGAAGAGCCATGGTGGTTACTCGAGGACATGGCGAGCCCAACTGAAGGGTGAGCGGCATTTATCAGTCAAGACTCAAGAGCGAACGAAGTAGGGGAAAGGGGTGACAACCTTCAGGTGTGGGGAGGGCTGACGTGCCTCAAGCCCGATACGAACTTGTGAAGAAGAATGGCCAGATTCGAGAATTAGTATATCCACACAGGGAGTTTGATTGGCCGGTCCGTAAAAGATCAAGAATCAGCAGGATATGACTGGTCTGCTCCCTTCTTGGAAGTTGCGACGGAGTCTCAACCGAGGCTGAGCCCAAGTCCAGCAGGCTTCAGCCTTCAGCCACTGGATGGTGACTTGGCGCGCTGGGGTTTCCAGGGCTGAATCGCCCGAGTCTCGCCGGAGCCGAAGGATTCTGGTTCTGGTAGCTTCGTCTTGTGCGAGTATCGAAGATTCAGAATCTCAGAGGCCTCCCTTGTAGGGGTCCCTGTCCAAACCGGCAGCCGAGAGGTGGACGATTTGTGTTGGTAAATGACATCAGAATGTTTGCTTGATCTCTCAACAAGATTTCAATTTTCACGTGCTTTGGGCGAAACGGTCAACCCTGGCGGAATCCGGATAGTTTTTGCTCCGACTCCGACCCCGAGTCCACCACAACACACTCTCTCGCAAGCCATCCCTCATCCAGAGACTGGTCACTTGGACCCGAAAGTGCGATCTGGACAAAGACACATACGGATACGCCGGACGTCAAAGCGAAAGAACCAATAATTGTCGGCCTTATCATGCCTCGGCACAATCCTTAGGCAACCACAGATCGAGAGGAGTTGAGGTCAGCTCTAGCTGTAAAATGTCGAGAAGTATCCGTATGTCAGGCTGTCAGCGCTAACGTTGGCCCAAAGCCAAGGCAATTTATAATTCACCCAGTGGGAAAGGGAGATATTACCTAGGTAGTAATTACTTGTGCGGAGAGGGGGCTGCTCTCAACGAGCAGAGGCACTGACAGCCTACAGGTATAACCAGTCCTGGCCACTTCAACCCTTATCTGATCTTCAACTAAACTGAGGTTTTCTGCAGGGCCCAGGCTCGCCGCTCGCAGCAAACAGAAATTTCCCCGCAAACCGGAGAATTTCCGACCCCGCAATGGAGCGACGCAGGTCGGCGCTTTTGCCGAGGATTCGCCCTTAAAAGTCGGTGATACCGCCGGGCTTGCGGGACACAAGGATTTAGTTGCACAGGATGAGCAGTAACAAGCGCACAAGGCTCAGTGACGATACGGCAAAGCCACGACTGACTCGGGCTTGTATGACCCTTGCTCCGGAAGCAAACGGGAAACGACGAGTTGACACGGTTTAGGTGCCGAGTGCAAGAAGCACAAGATCAAATGCTTTGTGCAGCCCGATCAGACAGCATGCAACAAGTGCATGAAAAGCGGCGTCCAATGCGTCCCTCACAATTTCGCTCAGAAATTTATCGATGACGATGCTGCATGGAAAGCTCAGGCTGCAGCTAAGATTGATCGACTTAAAGGCGTCGTCGAGTACCTCCTGCGCCACAATAACCTGCCAGGTCTGGCAATCATGGAGGACCAACAGGATCATGAACGGTCAATGCAGACGCTGTCCCCGTTGAGCGCTGTTCCCTCGGAGTCTGTCGGTGGGAACTTTACCCCCGAAGGCCCCTCGGTCGGCCTTCGAGGGCAAGATGATTCGGATCTGGTGCCACTTCCGATGAACAATCTCTACAGTCTCACCGACCCGAACAACTCACAGCTGATTCGCGTCGACCCTGCCGACGTCAACGGGCCCGACTTCATCAGCCAAGGTGTCCTTCCAATATCCGAGGCCGAGTTCCTTTTCAATCACTATCGACGACACATCAACCCGTTGCTGTGGGATGGCATATTGTGCTCGCACCAATCTCTCCGCGAGGCTCGGGAGTCGTCGTCCCTGCTAGTAGCCGTGGTGCTCACTGTTGCCGCTTTGCACATTCCCAATAAAGAGCAGTCCCTTCATGCCACATATGGCGCGTTTGTATCACTGATGAGGGGCTCATGCTTGTTGCGCTGCCAGAACCTGGACGTGATACGTGCTCTATGTATCGGCGCATTCTACCTCACAAGCTTGAGCTGGGCCCTCTGTAGCCGCGCCGTGCGAGTGGCTACGGAAATGAACCTCCACAAGTCATCTCTGCAGTTCGCGCGAGGGTCTCTCGAGTCCTATGAGCGCGTGCGCCTCTGGTATGTGCTGTATGTTTGCGATCACCAGTTCGCGCTGGCCTACGGTCGCCCGCCCATGATGCATGAAGATGCGGCCATCCGGAACGCCGAGAAGCTCTTGACAAGCGGGTTGTCCTCGAAAGGAGACCACGGTCTTGTCGCACAGGTAAAGCTGTTCCGTATTCTGGCAAGCGGCTATTTCATGCATGGCTGTGATCCTGATCTTGAGCTCAGCGGACAAGACTTTGAGAGGTTGAAAGAATTCGACATCTCGGTAGATCGATGGCGTCTCGAGCACCAACCCAAGGAAACTGGGTCTGTAAGAGACAGCATGATCCCACCGGCGGCAAATTCCCTCTACTACCACCTAGCCCGGTTTCAACTCAACTCGGTGGCACTCCGCGGCGTCTCCGCCTCTTCCCAAGACCAGAACAATACCACCGCCGCCACCACTACACCAAGCCTCGACATGAACTGGGAAAGACAAGAAGCCTCCAACATCGCCATCATGACTGCCATGAGCACTGCCAAACTGATCGCAGACGACAGCGACCTTCAGAAAGCCCTAATTGGCCTGCCGATCTTCGTGCACGCCATGATCGCAGTGTGTGCATCGTTCCTCCTCAAGATGGCCGTCGTATTTGGCAAGTCCGATCCTGGTAGCGATGGCACCACGCTCCATCTCCCCAAGAACCTCGCTCGATACGGCTTGAACTTTCACACAAGAACGACGTTAATGAACGTGGAGCGCCTGGTCCGCGTCCTATCCCAGGTTGCAGACAATGCTAGCCAGCGGCATGTCGTGAGACAGGTTGTGACGGGGTTAGGGGAACTGCTTCAGCGATTCTCACCAGGCCGGGACGGCAACAGTTTCCTATACTCGCTACCACGAAGCAAGGAAACTTTCTATGTACCCGAGGCAGCACTAGTTCAACGACCGAGTGGGATAACCGACCAAGCATATCAGGATATTCCGGACAGCGAAGGTGGAATTGACGCAGCTCAAGTTGATAACAGTAACAACAACGCCGCCCGCCAGCAGCAAGATCCCTTTGATCTTACGGGTGACCTGGATTGGCGCTTTGACGATGGGTTTCTTTTTGGAATTGAGATTATTGATTCGGAGTTGCCATTTCTGTAGATCTACCAATTATCAATCTATGACGCTTGTCCTTGAGATTTGTCCTTGAGATTTTCTAGCGAACAATAGCCACGATTTGACCGAGTACCTGTATGTTCACTCAAGATGATATCTTGGAACCCTGCTTTGGCCCCTCGTAAGCTACTGTCATTGGAAAATCGCTGACTATCGCAGCTTGGCCATTCATTAGACTGACCCTCTTGCCTCATACCCTCTTACACCCAACCTTGGGCGTACGACATCACATCCGCTAACTGTTTACAGAATTCAAGCCTTCAAATCCCCCTCCTGCGCCTCCCTCCTCGCCCTCAACTCGTCAGCCATAACTGTCGCATGGTCTGCCCTCTGCACCGGATATTTATTAAAGAAGTAAGCAAAAATCGCCGTACAGATACAAAGCACACCTAACCAAGTCGTCGTCGTCGCAAAGCCCGGAATATACCGCGGCGCATCCTTATCCGGCCACAGCCACGATGAATAGATGGACGACGCGTTTCCAATCCCGTTGATGAGGGCGATTGCGATCGCGCGCTTGGCAGCGGGCTGAGGGATTACATCGGAGACCCAGGTTTTGACGAGTGGAGAGCAGCCATAGATCGTGCCGAAGGCGAAGATGGTGAGTACGTATTGCGTCATGCGATTGTTTTGGATTGTGGCAACCGCGATGAAGAGGATGCATCCGAGCCCCGATAGGCCGCAGATAAACTGCCATTTGCACTTATATCGGTCGGCGAGCCAGCAGCAGGTGACGACGTATACGAGGGCCGCCATATATGCGGGGATTGTGTGGTCTGCGTCTTGTCAGTGCGCGAGCTACAGCGCGTTTGCTCTCCTGGCAGCAGGAGAGGATATGGGTGGGTACGTACACTGCCCCGTTGGTCCTGTCCATCCAAAACTTTCGACAAGAGTCGGGATGAAATACTGCATTGTCTGGGACCCTGTGACAAGTACGAAGAGGAAGCACTGCGCCCACACGCGCCAGTCGGCGCACGTCATCCTGAACGCCTCCCAGTGTGGAATCTTCTCGGCGCCTGTACCCTGCGTCAGACCGATTCCATCGACGGCAAGACGGTTGCATGCGAGAACGCTCTCTTCCTCGCTGAGGAAGCGGCGGCTCGTCGAGGGATAGTCGGGCATGAGGAAATAGATGGCGATGGCGGCGACAACAGAGGCAATGCCTTCAAGGATCTGGTGCTGTTAGAACTTGGATATCCCGAAGGGGAATGGGCAACGAACAAACAACCACCTCCACCCAGGAAGACCGCCAACATTATCCATATGATCGGTGATGACACCCGCGAGAAGGCCGGAGGTTGCTCCAGCGAGCGGGACAGAGGTATACAGCAAGGCAAACCGCGTGGCAAGTTCATACCGACGATACCATGAGGATAGGAAGAAGGCGCAACCTGGGGCGAAACCGGCCTGCGGTATTGTCAATCACGTTTGCGTCCGTGTATATTGTACTTGAATTGCCACATACCTCTGCAAATCCAAGCAGAAACCGCATCCCAGCCAACTGTGTCCAGTTTTGCGTCGCGCCCATCAGCGCAGCGAACGTACCCCAAACAAGCCCCAGTCCAGGCAGAAACACGCTGGGTCGGACACGGGTCAGGATCATGTTGGCGGGGACCTCGAAGATGAGGTACGAGATGAAAAAGACGAGCACGATGATGGAGTATTGCGACGAGGTGAGGTTGAAGTCCTCCTCCATTCCGCCGGTTTTTGCATTTCTGGAAGCATTTGAGTCAGCCAGAGCGCAATATAATCTCTCTTGAACTCGAGCAAGCGAACATACCCAACATTTGCGCGGTCAAGAAACCCAAGCAGGTACAAGATCCAGGTACAGGGAAGAATCCGCCAGTCAAGCTTACGCACGAGTCTCTTCTCCTCTGGAGTCCCGTCGACCCACTGCGTAGCAAGCTGCTGTGCCTCGGCGAGGTCGGCCGTGGCCATTGGCACTTTTTCGACGTGCTGATCGAGGCTGGACTTTTCTCCGGCGTGGGACATTTTGCTCGGCTGCGGATGAGTGTGATCTGGGATGAGGAACTTGGAGACAACCCCTACGTGGAGGCCATATATATATACACATTTTTTCTGTTTCGTTCAGAGACACAAGTCACCCCATGGGGAAGCTAATCGGCGAAAGCACCGTCTGGACCCTGAGCGGGTCGGCAAAACCGCCGTGTGGGGGGAGGTTGGGGCTTTCGGCGGTTTCACCGATGTCAGCAGACGATGCGTCCCCAAGACTATAACATCGGCCTACTCCTTCCCTTCTTCAATCTTCCTCCAACGAAAAGGAGAAGGATAAAGCGCAATGACCGGGCCAATAGATCTTTCTCAACCACCGCTCCCCAGGCGTGCTCGCATCGCCGTTACGCTAGGCGACCCCTCTGGCATCGGCCCCGAAATCACCGCCAAGCTCCTCAGCAACCCAGCAAACCGCGAGAGGGCAGATATATTCCTTCTAGCTGATAATGCAGAGCTGCGATCTGCCATAGAAGATGCTGGTGGCGTGCACATTGCCATATCTCCCGACACGCCTGGCCCGCATGGAATCCAGGTCCTCGACGACAAGAGCGCGGCACAGTACCACTCGACACGAGGCGACGTATCTACGGCCAGCGGCGGACGCGCTATTTACCAACTCAAGAGAGCATTAAGGCTCGTTCAGGCGGGTGAAATCGATGCTATCGTCTTTGCGCCGCTGAATAAGAGCTCGCTGAAGCTCGCGGGGATGACAGAGGAAGATGAGCTCCGCTGGTTCGCGAACCAGCTTCATTTTACGGGTGTCACAAGCGAGATCAACATTGCTGGTCCACTATGGACTGCGAGGGTCACGAGCCATATTGGTGTTGAGGAAGTTGCGGGCCGGATTACAAAGGAGTCTACATTAAAAGCTATTGAGTTGTTGCACCGGCTACGGTATGCCCGCTACCTCTACATACACTCTCCATCAATAGCAACAGGCCAAATTAACCCTAAAAAATAGATGGGAATCCGGCATCGAATCCCCGCGACTCGGCGTCTGTGCCCTGAACCCGCACAACGGCGAAAACGGCGCCTTCGGCCGACAGGAAATTGAGCACATTAGGCCCGCGGTCTCCGCCGCAGTTGAAAAGGGCATGGACGTACAGGGTCCCTTCCCCTGCGACACGATCTTCCTGAAACGGCAGCACTTTGACGGTATCGTCACCATGTACCACGACCAGGGCCAGATCGCGATGAAACTACTTTCCTTTGACGGCGGAGTGACAGTGCAGGGCGGATTGCCGATTCCCGTTGCGACACCGGCGCATGGGACGGCGTTTGATATTGTGGGGAAGAATCTGGCGGCTGTGACGAGTGTGCAGAATGCGTTTGACGTTGCGGTTACGATGGCGGAGAGGAGGATTAGGAAGGGGGCGGGCTACGTGGCTGAGAGTGTGCCAGTGCCTGTTAAGAACGGGGCTTGTGTGACTGCCGCGAGGGTGGAAGTCATTAGTACGTCGTGTTGCTGAGGGGCTATCTATACATAGATTCTAAACTTGGAGCTTAGATATTCGGTATTTCTCAAGGTGAAGCAAAGACCGGTCACAACCTACTTCCACCCAGGCCTGTTGTATGCCCACTCATGTTCATGGAGTACTGATATGGCAGCAGTTGGTTCTCCACACCTCTTGTTTTGTTGAATACGATCCTATTTCATCCAGCGAACGTTCCTTACACTGCCTGCCTAGGGTTTAGCTTTGCATGCTGTAGAACGTCATCAAAATAAAAAATCTGTAGAAAAACAATCTAATTCTGCTAGAATTATAGTAATTGGTTAAGCAGAGTCTGGGCAGTGCTTTTAGCCATAACGCGAATGTCGTTGCAGCATTTTCCCATTTTCATGGAGCCCTGCTGTGTGTGAATGTCCCTCTCTACCTCCGCGACCTGTTTCTCCCACGTGCAATTCTGAATGCCCGAGATGGTTTCAAGCAGGAAGGCTGTGAGCCCGCCAACCACCTTAGGAGGGTTGGCGATAGGTAGGGTCTTTGTTGTTGTGTCTCGCCGGAGTAAATCTGGAATGCTGGGCTGTTCACTATAATCAACTTTATCAGCCCCCTAAGACCAAAGATACCAGTCTTCTGCAAGTGTCCTTTCAGCCTCAAGCGGCGCGTAGTTCACAGGATCCGAAATGGTCTTGATTAGTGCAAGGGTGTCTGCCACGAAATAGTCCACATGCTCCAGGTATGTCTCCTTGATGTGATTATCACCCTGGCGGTAGGCCATGGCCAGGGTGCGGCTGGCGCCACCAGGGCCGACATTGGCGATAACAGCGAAGAGGAAGGAGCGGGGTCACATATGGCATACCTTGGTGTATTCGCGCGGCATCTTCTTTCTATCCTTAAGCAGAAAAGAGGGAGAAAATGAGGAGAAAGGGTGGGCGGCGAGGAATAGCAGAGGAATTTATATCAGTCACATGCTGCATGTGCCCCGCCCGCGCCAAGGCACTCACAACATTATGGGGGATCTGGCCTGAAAGCAGCCCTTTATATTATGGGTGCGTTGCCGAGAACTAATTCTAAGGCTAGTTCTAAACCGGTAATGATTGTTGGAAGGTAACGGTTCGATAATTGAAGTAGAATAATAAGAACTGTTCAATTCGTTCGTGGCAGCTAAGAGAGGAAGAAAGAAGATTCAGAAGTCAATTGTCGTTGGTCTCATGGTTCCAGCGAACCTGCCTGAGGGCGTTGGTGGTTGTTGTAGGGCTGGATGTGTTGAGGTGGGAGTATGTGCGAAGGATAGCTGCCGCTGGGGGGCAAGCGGAGCTTGTGGCCCGGAGGAGGTGGTGCCCTGTCCGTTTTTGGTTTTGGATGCGGTGTTGACGAAGGGGAGGGATGCGGTTGGTCTTTTGTGTTGGAGGCTTACAGAGGCCTTCGAGTGATGTTTTGTATATTTTTTTTAGATATTAGACTTTTATGACGTGTTGGAACAGTCCAATGGAATCTGGGAGTTGTACCATCTCTATTATACGCCTACATACGTACAGAAGAGTAGATCTTGCGTATATCTGATCCACGATAAAGGGGAGGCTCTGTGTTGGAGTTGATCATCTTCAGGACTACAGTGCGGGGATACTAACTACACTAAGCTACATCATACTGGTTACTTACAGTGATCGGCGAAATGAGCCTGCCCCCCAAATTTACTTTCTCCCAATTTAAAAAAACAAATGCCAAGATCGCTGGTCTAATTGTGGCTAGAACATGCTTGGCGTAAAGGTTTGAAGATAACATACTGAAAGCAAGACAAGACGGAGACAGCCGAGGTTGTAAATTATCCGTACGCCGATACCACAATAGTTACGCGTGACTCATCTGACTCTCACTTCCTCACTCCTCATCGTTCCTCTTTCCCTACATGATTTCAATGTCGAGCGCAGCGACGACTTTCTTAAAGAATGGCACCCCCCTTATCCCTTGCAAAAAAGCAGCTAATATGTGATATGACGAAAAGTGGCATGTTCATCTCAAAAACAGCTCTTGCAGCCGAGTGCAATGAGCAGGCGGTTAAATATATTTACTCTAATCTGCGTGTTTTTGGTACTCTTGGGATGCCCCCTAATCATGTGGGACGCTGGCCAAGCATCACTCCTCCTATGCTTGACGCGCTGTTTAATTATCTATTAAACAAACCGGGATCGTATCTTGATGAAACGGTAGACTTCCTTCAGCATAAATTTGGGGTTGATGTGTCCATGGATAGCCTAAGAAGGGAGTTGAAGAAAACAAGTGGTCGAAGAAAACAATGCAGCAAAAGGCTAAAGAATAGAACCCTGACTTGCGAGATAAGTATAGGCATGATATCTCTGAATATCACTCATATCAATTAGTTTATGTCGACGAATCTGGATGCGACGGACAGACAGGTATAAGAAAAACAGGCTGGTCCCCTCCTGGCATAACTCCCACTGAAAGATCCAAATTTCACCGCGGCCAACGCTATCAGATTCTGCCCGCCTAATCGCAAGATGGTATAGTCCTCTCTCACATCTATCAAGGGTCAACAGATGCCTCTCGCTTTGAAGACTTTATTGATCGACTTCTTCACCATTGCAACAGCTTTCCTGGACCGCGGTCTGTTCTCATCATGGACAACGCGTCCTTTCATCATTCTGAGAAAATCGAGCAAATGTGCGTTGAAAAGGGCGTTAGACTCGTCTACCTGCCGCTATATTCGCCTGACCTTAACCCGATTGAGGAGTTTTTTTGCCGAAATGAAGGCCTTTATCAGACGCAAATGGCTGATCTACCAAGATGAGCCAGATCATGACTTTGGTGCATTTCTTGAGCGTTGTGTTGATACTGTTGGTGCCAAAACGCAGAGTGCAAGAGGGCACTTTCGACATGCAGGTATAATGATTGAGAAAGTACCATTGGAGAGCACAGAGCTCTGAAGACGAAACCTTCCAGTGATCCACGTGACATCCTTAAAGTACCTCCGATCCGTGTCCCTGGCTAGTCAGTTCGGGCCGTCCCGCCCAAGCAGGCTATGGTGGACGGACTCATAAAATTATGCAGTTTGATTTGTACCGTTGTAGACCAATGAAGCACGAGTGACACGCTCATTTTCCGAAGAAATAATTGGTCATAAATACCAGCCTATAAGAAGCTATCATCTCGGCCGCCTCACTCTTTTGGTGCTTACCCCGCTTCGACGATTTCCTGGGCTGGATCGCAAACGACATCAGCTTTCCAGGCAGTCTTCTTGTATCGCGCGGTCATTCCGTTTGCTCTTTGCAATTCTTGAGATGGACCCTCTCTCATGTGCGGCAAGCGTTTTAGCGGTTATCCAAGTGGCGGGCGCCGTTGGAAACATCTGCGGAGATTACATTAAACAAGTCAAGAAAGCCCACAAAGACATCAACGACCTGGCTGGAGAGATCAAAAGCCTTAGAATTATACTTGAGTCGCTTAACAGTGTTCTTCGAGGACCGGGAGGCCGAAAGCTTATCACACTTCAGAAGATATTTGATGACGCTGGAAAGTGCGAGTTGATTCTCAAAAGCCTAGATCAAAAGATCAATCCAGAAACTACACAGAGCTCAACCAGAAAGCGATGGTATCGACACTGGAAATGGCCGTTGCAGCGTGCGGAGGTAGATGAGGCGATCAGCCAGCTGAAGGGGTATACGGTGCTGTTTGCGGCAGCATTGCAAATTGATCATGTGTGGGTGACAGCTGCAATATTCCCTTTCTCTTACCAAACACTAATTCTATCCTTCGTTTAGGCAATCCCATGACCGATTCGAACGAAAATTTGACCTGCGTAACCTAAAAGTCGTGGAAGGGGCCACATACGATTCATCCGAGAATAAACACAAAGAGTGCCTTCCTGAAACAAGAACCGAAGTGCTTCGTCAAGTTTGGGACTGGGCAGAATCCTCTGACGGAAAATGCATATACTGGTTGAAAGGTGGAGCTGGTACTGGAAAATCGACAATTTCCAGGACGATAGGACGGCAACTAAACGACAAGAAGCTGCTTGCTGCCAGCTTCTTTTTCAAGCGGGGCGAAGAGGGCCGAGATAACTCGAAATGGCTCTTTTCGACCATCGCACAACAACTGGCGACCACTATCCCTGAGCTAGGACCGGAGATACAGAAGGCGGTCGAGATTGACCCATATATATCAGGAAAGGTCCCTGCGGAGCAGTTCAACAAACTCTTGCTTCAACCCCTCCTCAACATAAACTTAAAGCGAACACTCACTTTGGTGGTGGTAATCGATGCACTGGATGAATGTCAGTCAGATTCAGATTCAGATGATCATGATATCAAGGTCCTTCTACAATTGTTACCTCGGGTACAAGAATCAAAATCCGTCTGTCTACGATTTTTCCTAACAAGCAGACCTGAGTTGCCCATTCGCCTTGGTTTCGAAGAGGTTAAAGACGATCTTCAGAACATGGATCTTCAAAGCATTCCGGTGTCAGAAATAGCTCATGATATGTCTATTTTCCTTGAATATTCCTTCTCAAGGATCCGGCACAACCATAGGCTTCCTGCGGAATGGCCTAGTAAAGAGGCTATCAACTTCCTTCTTGCAAAGACAGTGCCGCTATTCATATCTGCCGCTACCTTGGGCCGATTCATTAGTACGACCTTCGACCCGCAGGACCGCCTTCAAAACGTTCTTAATGACAAATCCAGCTATGTTTCTGAGATGGCGAGAACGTATCTACCAGTGCTGAATCAACTTCTTGTGGATCAAAACGAGCGGGAGGCTCGACAGCTGGCCCAAAAATTCAGGGAGATAGTAGGCCCAATTATCGTGCTTGCTACTCCACTCTCGGTCCACGGATTGTCGCAGCTCCTTGGAAATACATCGAGCATTACCCTCAATAATATAAAGAGCCTGTTGAATTGGCTTCACTCGGTTCTTATTGTCGCTGATGACCCTGAAGTACCAATCCGCCTTCAGCATCTCTCGTTTCGAGATTTTCTTGTGGACAGCACAACCAGAGATACCAAAGAAAGCGCGGAATTCTGGATAGATGAAGAGATAATGCACTGGAGGCTTACCGATCAATGCCTAGCGGTCATGGACAAAAAGTTGAAGAAGAACATTTGCATGTTACCTGATGACTGTTTGGAACGAAGCGAGATCGACACGAAGTCTATCAATGAGCAACTGCCACCAGAACTAAGATACGCGTGCCGTTATTGGATCTATCACTTGATGAAAAGCCATAAACCAGCCGATGCGGTTGAAAAGGCATGTTCTTTCCTAGAAAACCACTTTCTTCATTGGATGGAAGTGGCCAGTATCTTGGGCCTTGTGTCCAATGCTATTGAGGCAATAAGTGAACTACAGTCCGCTATTCAAGTAAGTATTTGCAGCTTATAAAAACACGTACTAATCTGAAATCTAGGATGGTAAATGCTCTGAACTTAGAAAAGATCTACTTCAAGATGCTAGGCGGTTTATCCTCAAAAATCGTCATTTAGCTGAGATCGCACCTCTTCAACTATATTCGTCAGGCCTGATGTTCTGTCCTGAAAGTTCTATCACTAGAAAGATATTCAACGATAATCTATCAGGCTGGTCTCAATTACCCAAGGTCGAACAGTCCTGGAGTGCGGAACAACAGATCCTTGAAGGCCATTGTGATTTGGTTTTATCAGTCGCATTCACACCATTTGGCAAGAAACTAGTATCAGGCTCGCATGATAAGACTATAAAGTTCTGGGACCCCACCACTGGCGAGTTGCAGCAGACCCTTGAAGGACATTCTAGTTATGTTCAGTCAGTTGCCTTCTCATTAGATGGCAGGCAACTA